>BGZK01001971.1:0-89833 GCA_005406025.1 Eumeta japonica | reverse complement strand
AAATAAAATAGGTATTATAAATAACCGTAAGCCACCGCATTAGTGGTGAGCGCGCATGCCTTAAGGCACCAACGGCGCGGTCTACGACCTGTCTAAGTCTACGTGCGCAGGCAGCGGGCGCTAACGGTGGAGGAGCCTGCACGGCCCATCTTCCTATAACTTCATTAACTTCGGTCGCCGTCGTTTCTAGAATAGCACCCCACCTGGGCGCTATTAATGACACGGCCCGGAACGCATTCGGTCGGTATTTGCGGCTCGGGCCGCGCTGGCCGGGAGGGGCCCTCGCATCAACCGATCGCTTAAAACGTTTATTTCTTATTAAAAAACAAAAGCGGGCCTCACACTAACAGGAGTCGTCGGAAGCCTGTGCGTTTTCAGTTCGAATTCAAAGCCTAAAATTTATTCATGAATTGACATGTAACTTCGTGGACAATGCAAAAGGAATTGAAGGAATAGAGCTGTGTCAAAATCGTTGCAAACATGATCGAAATCGTAAGCATGTTTTTGCTACGAGGAAGAAAATTATTGTATAAACTGCTACAAACATTACCCTCTTTTGCGACATTCAATCGGATAACAACGGTATATCACATACAGACTGTATGTGGTATACCTATGATTGACTATCCGCTCATAGATACAAAAAAAAAAACTGTTTATGGTTTTCGTTGATATTAGGCAATGTGATTCCAGTTCCGTAATCCGTTTATCGGCGTGTGTTCTTAAAACCAACAAACTATAGCCACAGGACGCACTCGATACAAATCGTGAACAGGTATTATTTCGTGGTAACTGTGTGCCGTCCGCGACGTAAACTGAGATGGTTTCAACCCAACTACGACAAAACCAAAAGGAAGAGTAATGATTTTAGTAGTCTACGTTTGTACGTTTGTGTTTCGCTATGTTACTCCGTAGTGCCTAAACTACTCATCAGAATTTGACGATTGTGGTGTCAATCGATTTGCTATTATGATCCAGATGACATAAGATATTTATTTAAATACGAAAAAAAAAATGGTAATCTGTCAATATTGCGCATCAAAACAAAAGGTTCTCAGAAATGTATTGTGTGATACATCAAATGAAAAATCTTGCGTTGAGGATTTCAAATAGTAAAAAATTATGCAGTAAAAAAATAGTTTAAAGTTATTCAATAAATTTGTTGAAAATTGACCCTGTCCTCTAAGAACATTAAAAAAAAACGTCTAGGTCTAAAGAGTTTGGGTTGGTCGAGTACTCACGCTCTAAACGGTGCTCAGGATAATAATGACAGAGCCGGAAGGTCGCCAAAGCAATTCTGTAATGAAACGACGCAGTTCCATAGACTTTGGTTTGGACAGCACCACGCCCAAAACGGTGCTCAGGATAATAATGACAGAGCCGAAGGTCGCCAAAGTAATTCTGTAATGAAACGACGCAGTTCCATAGAATTTGGTTTCGACAAGTACTCACGCCCCTAAACGGTGCTCAGGATAATAATGACAGAGCGGAAGGTCGCCAAAGCAATTCTGTAATGAAACGACACAGTTCCATAGAATTTGGTTTCGACAAGTACTCACGCCCCAACGTGTGCGAGCTCAGGATAATAATGACAGAGCCGGAAGGTCGCCAACGCAATGGTGGTAATGAAACGACGCAGTTCCATAGAATTTGGTTTCTGATGGCAATTTCACGCCCCAAACGGTGCTCAGGATAATAATGACAGAGCCGGAAGGTCGCGCAATTCTGTGATGAAACGACGCAGTTCCATAGAATTTGGTTTTGACAGCACTCACGCCCTAAACGGTGTTCAGGATCATAATGATAGAGCCGGAAGATCGCCAAAGCAATTCTGTAATGAAACGACGCAGTTCCATAGAATTTGGTTTGGATAAAGTACTAACGCCCTAAACGGTGTCCAGGATTATAATGATAGAGCCGGAAGGTCGCCAAAGCAATTCTGTACTGAAACGACGCAGTTCCATAGAATTTGGTTTCGACAAGTACTCACGCCCTAAACGGTGCTCAGGATAATAATGACAGAGCCGGAAGGTCGCCAAAGCAATTCTGTAATGAAACGACGCAGTTCCATAGAATTTGGTTTCGACAAGTACTCACGCCCTAAACGGTGCTCAGGATAATAATGACAGAGCCGGAAGGTCGCCAAAGCAATTCTGTAATGAAACGACGCAGTTCCATAGAATTTGGTTTCGACAAGTACTCACGCCCTAAACGGTGCTCAGGATAATAATGACAGAGCCGGAAGGTCGCCAAAGCAATTCTGTAATGAAACGACGCAGTTCCATAGAATTTGGTTTCGACAAGTACTCACGCCCTAAACGGTGTTCAGGATCATAATGATAGAGCCGGAAGATCGCCAAAGCAATTCTGTAATGAAACGACGCAGTTCCATAGACTTTGGTTTGGACAAAGTACTCACGCCCTAAACGGTGCTCAGGATAATAATGACGGAGCCGGAAGGTCGCCAAAGCAATTATGTAATGAAACGACGCAGTTCCATAGAATTTGGTTTCGACAAGTACTCACGCCCTAAACGGTGTTCAGGATCATAATGATAGAGCCGGAAGATCGCCAAAGCAATTCTGTAATGAAGCGACGCAGTTCCATAGACTTTGGTTTGGACAAAGTACTCACGCCCTAAACGGTGCTCAGGATAATAATGTCAGAGTCGGAAGGTCGCCAAAGCAATTCTGTAATGAAACGACGCAGTTCCATAGACTATGGTTTGGACAAGTACTCACGCCCTAAACGGTGTTCAGGATCATAATAATAGAGCCGGAATATCGCTAAAGCAATTCTGTAAAGAAGCGACGCAGCTCCATAGAGTTTGAGCTCTTTTAATTTGTATTCATAAGTCTTCAACATGGTGCCCAGAATGCTGATGATGGAGTTGGAAGGTGACCAAAGTAATTCTGTAATGATTCGACGTAACTCAATCGAGTTTGAGCTCGTTTCCATACACAAATCAGCAGTCTATGCATGTATGTATGTATGTTTTGAGGTTGGAATAAAACACGCTCCATGTAAATTATATAAAATAACTGCTTTTCCAATCGTTCGTTTGATTTGCTTTTATTGTCTAAAGTATGAAAAATTGATCCATATGTTTATTTATCTAATACGGAACTTTATTTAGTATTTGCATAGTCCGACACACACTTGGCCGTTGACCTAGACCTTTATCTAAAATTGTGTCTTCTATTCAAATTATAAAATTAGGGGAGTCTTCTTCGGACAAAAACGATTTTAAAGACAAGCGGTGTTCATTACTCGTCAAGTAGAGGACCTCACAAACTGACTTCCTCTGGCCAATGGTCAGTGTGGTCTAAGTGTCGTCGAAACTTTGCGAAATATTGACGAAGTCAGGCGATATTAAGTCAGTTTAGATGAAGTCCGTCCAGCTTTAAATTAGCACGTACACAAGGCTCCGTAAACAGAATTATAACAATAAACTTTGGACACCTCCAAACTTCAATAAACGGGTAATTGAAATACCGGCAGAAACGGTCTATCGCGAACCAAACGACGATCAAGAGCCAAATCAATATTTCAAAGTCGTCAACTCAAGAGTAAAATTCTAAGATCCAGATGTGTAAATGTGTCGTTTGTTGGTTTCTGGGCCATAATAAATTGCTAAAGATTCCTCATGACTCTCGATTTCCTAAAGAATTAGAAAGATTGAATAGCCCTTCATATACCGAAATATAATCCTATATGTTTTCATTATAAGAAAATAGAACCTAAAGTAAGTAAGTCGTAAAATGATGCTGTACACACTTTCTTAGAAAATAAAACCCTAAAATAATTGATATAAAATATAAGCCTAAAAACTAAAACTAAACAACGAAGAACTCGCGCTCTAGAAAATGCGAAACAAGAAAATACTCTTGTGTTAGATTCTTACGTACAAACCATTCAATGTTCATCACCTAATACATTGCCAACTTACATATACATTTTAATTTCATACATGACATAGCGATTTTCGGGGGTAGCCGTGCTCGTACGTCACCTTGTCCTAGAGGCCACTTTCTCCTGTTTTATTGTGATGCTATAAAATGTATTGGTGTGTAAACAATCATTAGGATACTGTGGCATGCCACCGCAGGTGCGGTATCGAACATTTATGTGGGTCGAGACATGCGACGGCGCGTGCACTCACTCGCACGCACGCAGTCGTCACGCACACGCAAACGTGCGTGCATTTCTCAGGTATTCTTAGACGAAAGTTGAACAAACGAATGCTCGGAGTTGACAACGATGGAGATAAGTAGTAAGTTGTGGTCAATACAGCCCCATCGTAGTGTGATAGCACCACATTACCACACTATGAGAGCCGTGCTGTGATCGATTTGGCTACAGCTTAGCGACAATCGGCCGGCGTGACCAGTGAAATACTACACTCTCGCGGAATAAAGACGAGAAGTAACAGTTTCTGCTGTTGCATTTCGCCAAATGAATAACAGTTCCGGTGGGCCACTCCCCGTCCGTCAACCCGCTTCCCGCCGCACTTCCCCTTCCAAAGTTTTCAATTGCCATCCATCAGCTCATTCCTTCTCCGTCAAATATCCTAATCCTACCCAAGAGGCTGACACATTGGTGACCCTGAGGTGAATCGGACCTCTGTCAGTTCTCATTCCCGTTTTACGTCAGTTAGTGCAGACGCCATCGCTATGGCGGTGCGAGGGGTGGAGTCGATACTTCCCGACGGCGGCGCCCCCGCTCGTGTCGCTCGTTAAAAAATTTAGGGTTACGCTTATTAAATTGCGCCGCGGTTAATAGCACTCACTCGATTTATGTCCGTCTCCAGGCCCCATAATAACTTTGTACGGAGTGTCTGTGTAATTTAATAGTTTTTTGTCTATACTTATGTCTGATATTTTATATTAGTGAAGATTTTTATCAATGAAAAATGACTCTACTGGCATGCTTATTTACATTAAGTACTTTATTTTTGACAACTGCGAAATTATTAGTTAATTTTTATAACGCATAGTACGAGGAGTGCTCTGAAAAGCTACTCATCCTCATCCCTGGCGCTGATGGCCGTCACTGTACCGCTGACCGGCAGTACCGCCGTCACCATCTTGATGGTTGGCGTTCTACCACTGTAAGCTTAATGCGCATTGTCTGCCACGTACGGTGAAAATCTAGAATGATCTACAATCAGCGGTATTGCCAATCATTTCAAAGCGATCATCATCATCATCAAAACGGTTTTCAAAACCATCTTTTTCCCTTATAACTCCTGTAAAAAAAAATTGAACAAATATTTTTTAATTATAACATCTAACTCAGTAGCGATTGAAAACAGAATTTTAGTTTAAAATTTAGTCTTCTATTTCTCTATGAGATGTTGTTATATTTCTTTGTGGCAAATATTTAAATAATTATATACATATAATAAAAGAGTATAGAGAATGCTCTCCTGTTTTGTTATACGACGCCTATCAGAAATGTACCAAAATGTAACATAAATCTGTACATTAAAGATAATCGAGAAACCCACTTTAGACGATATTAGACACTGTCTGATATTAGAAAGTCTGTCATATTGTCTGAGAATTTATTCGCAAACTCCGCAAAGATTACTGAACAAAATTTTATGAAATTTGGTATGGTTATAGTTTACACTCCGGGGCAATACACGAGATCGTTTTTATCCCGTATATTAAATGATGTACTTTTTAAACAAAGCCGGAATGAAGATCAAGATTAGAGTCGGAATCGTGAGCGGAGCCAGCCTTGGAGTCGAAAGCAAGTATAAGGTCGGGGCCGCAGCTGATAGCGTGAGTGGTCGTTTAAAAGATGAAACATTTAATTCAATGTCCACGCGAAGTTACGGGCGAAAGCTAGTATGTGTATATATATATAAAGATATTTCATCCATTAGTTTGAGAAAAGAAATATGGATGTGTGTTTCTCTGAAAATAAGTTTTTATTCTTTAAATGCTAACTTAAACAATTACATTATTTATGCGTAAAAACATTCACTTACCTGAAAATAAAAGAATCAACATTAAAAGCCCTTATTTCAGGTCTATTAATCTGATTTTATCCTCCATCCTTTGTTTACAAATGTGTCACAAAAGTTTTTTTCCCATTTGTCCCATTCCGATTCCACTGTTAACTTCATTAACATGCAGCTATACCAATCTAAACTCGAGTATTCCATAAAATTCCTTAGAATTTCAATTTTTTTCCTGCCCCTGTTATTTGGAAACGTTCACATTCTTTATTAAAATCTTAGATCCACTGGAATGCATTCAATTTCTAGCAGTAAATTTTCCAATTATAAAATCCTAGCAATATTTCCTAAATTTTGAATTTCAGATTTGGTTTGTTTGTCTTCAAGCAATTTTTTAAAATAACTTCCAGTGTTTTATTTGAGCTACTAGGTATAGATTCGGCTTTATTCGCATCTTCTGAAATTTCTTCTAAATAAAAATCATTAAACTGCAAGTTCTGTTCCTTATCCAGATATATTTGTGATATATCTTTTGTCAATGTTATCCATATTTTCCTTGTTTGATGTCATTTCTTTAAGGATTTTTTTACCTTGCCATAGTTGAAAGTATCACAAATCGTCCGGTGTAGGTTTATAGGTTGAGATTCTGGTGCGATTTCAAAAACTTTTCCTTCAGGTGTAGCAATTGAGGTTATGCATATAATATTTGATTTTCCATCTCCTGTTTGTTTAACAGCGAAGTCAAACCTCAACTTTTCCATTTTTAGTACTTAAAATAATTGCAGATAATGTGGATTTATAATGATATTTCATCCATTAGTTTGAGAAAAGAAATAAGGACGTGTGTTTCTCTGAAAATAAGAGTTTTTATTCTTTAAATACTAACTTAACAATTACATTATTTATACGTAAAAACAAACATTCACTTACCTGAAAATAAAAGAATCAACATTAAAAGCCCTTATTTCAGGTCTATTAATCAAATTTTATATAAATCAACAATTTTTATAATAAACTAAAAATTTACTAAAATTCTTTGACAGTTTATGTTTTTCAACAGATAACGCGACAGAGACATAATTCTATGCAACGCAATAATAAAGAAATACTAAAGAGGATTTCTTTACATATATATATACATATATATATATATACATAAAACTAGACGTACCCTTGCGAAGAATTTGCACAAATTATGTATATTAATTACCAGTTTACAAAGTTACTTTAAATATTAATTTTATTTCCTTTTTGTGACAAAACTTTTTCATAAACAATAATTTAAGTGTATATATGTGTATATAATCATCTAGTACAATTTCACTTACTTCGACGTCTTTCTGCTTGGTTTTCAAGTGTTCGTCGCCTAGGCATTTTATTTTATCGTTATTATGTAAATAAATATTCAATTCAATTGAATGAATCAAAATTTATTGCAGGTATTCAGTTCGTTTCTAATTTCGCACACTGTTTATAACGTTCTTCCTTTTGTTGTATTACATTATGAAACTCACATGACAGAAAAAGGAATATTTGAATAAAAAATTTATGGATCGTTGATCATGTTGACGTTGTTTCAAAATTAAAGTCGTCAGATGGCAGCACATGCATAATTTTAATAATTTATTAATTTACAAAATACAAGATCAATAATATTCTTTTTAGTTGTTGATGCCGGTAGAGTGAGCAATTATCTATAAAATGACATAAAATTTATTTGGAGTAATTGTGAGGTGTTTTTCTAAAAATGGAGGCAAACACCTTAAACCTTAGCGTATTAATATATATGATATATATAAGTAGTCGCGTTACCGATAAGGCTCTAATCCCGGACTAGATTCGGTATTCTGACTCCTACGTTAGTTAGTTTTTTAGGGTTCCAAGCCAAAATACCAAAACGGAACCCTTATAGTTTCGTCATATCCGTCCGTATGTCACAGGCATTTACTCAAAAATTACAACATGTGTATTGATTAAATTAGACATATAAGTGTCTTGTATAAGCCTGTATTTCGCTATATAGTTTTGTAGTTACATAACAAAAATAAATATTTCTAGGGGGGGCAGTCCATACATGTAACAGAAACTGAAAAAAATTTTCAAGAAAAATCACCGTATAGTAGATATTTTGACCGTTCTTTTATAAACATTATAAGGCAATTTCTTGATTAAGTAAATATTTTCAGAAACAATCGCTCCCAAATTATTTTTTAAACTGTACATTCAAAATTGTAAAAAAAATACAAAGGTAACGATTAATAAATCCTTTCATCGTTCATTATTTTGAACATCATCAGTTATACCGTTTTTAAGTTATTCCCGATTTGTGCTTCTCAACAATACGCTCTTTCGCTGGTGCTTACACTAATTTAACCATGAAAAAAATGTAACTTAGTAATTTTTTTTTTATTTGTAGTGTAGTTCGTTTTAGTAACAGCTGTAGAACCCTATACTGAGCGTGGTCCGACATACTCTTGACCGATTTTTTATTTACTTGTAGCTACTTGGACCACCATTATTTAGTATTTTTAGTTCCGCACCAAAGTACGCAATAACTATAAATACTGAATAGCCGAATGGAAGTCCCATATCCCATATCTTTAATATAACCCCCAAAATTTGGGAAAAAACATTAGGATTTACTAAATTAATCCATAAATAACCTATAGCACTACATCGCTCTTATTGTTATGATTTGTACCCCTCTAACTTGATACACCGCAAAAATGATAGGATTGACGTTGTCTCGAATCCATTAGCGCACACGCGCCACCTCCGGCGCTGCCGGGGCTCCATTAGGGCGGAGTCGCACTTAAGAAAACCGCACGGGAGGTGCGGACGAGAATATCAACTAAGTTGGAATAGTTCTCGTTGGGCAGATATAAATGCTGATAATCGAAGAAAGCTTTCGCATAATGCTGGCGGTGACGAGTGAATGGCAGTGAAAGTTGCCCAGACGTCAGACGGCGCAACACGCCTCGTAGCGCAGTCGCTGGCTTCTCGCGCCTCATTCTCACTGTAACCTGCTACGTGTAGTAATGAGCCACGAGTCATTGACCGCGTTTTCGTTATTATTGCACAGCACAATGTACAAAAACAAAGTTTATGCGAGTAGACAACGCTTTGCACACCTATCGTTGACCTTTAAGGGTGAAATCACCGCTCCGTGGTGTAGTAGCGCCGGGATTTGTCCTCGGGCGATGCTCTAAATGTTGACATGCACGGATGGATGTTTTAAAAATTGTGGGTCTAAATTCCGGTGAAATTGAAGAATTGAACTTATAAGCTTGTTGTGTCAGCTTATCTCATCTCCGTGGTATTCATCTCCTAGAACATATATCGGAACAGGTGATAGTGATCGTTTCATTCGAGACATGCTCGGACCGCCCGACTGGTCTCCGTTCAACCCAACTGTTTCGATTTTAGGTTTAGACGACAGACGCGACATCTTTCGACGTTATTTAGTGGGGTCGGAATATTTTGGCACGTATTTCATGCTAGTTCCTGCGACTTTAGCTCGGCAAAACGGTGAAGTGACTTCTGTTGCGTCTGCTGTGACATAAGCAGTTGTTGTGATTCTACGGTAAATTCCAACAATAAACTGATTTTATTTCAATTTAAACGACATATTACTTATTATTGTATTTTTGGAAGTTCTATGGATATTTCATTTGTTATCGAATAAGTCGTAGTAAAAAGAATTGAAAAAAATGTCCAAATTCTATGACTTATTATATGCTAAAATAATAACATTAATTATTATTTCAATTATAATTATGTTTGGTTCACCATCTTCTTCTTCAATGTTTAGATGGGCTTTATTACAATGTATTTCGAACTAAGTAAACATTTTAGGGTTACCTACCTCAATAGAGCACTCCGCCTTGTAAGATCACTTGGCTGTCCGTCTCTTGGTATGTCTGTTTGTCTGTCAAAATCCTTTTTCTCAAGCACGCATGGAGGTATCAAGTTGAAATTAATATCAATACTTAGATCTGTGACTCTTGGAGTTGGAAAATAATAAAGCTTCTAAGTCAACACGATCAAAAAATACGGCCATCTTTGTCGCCCATTTTGACATTCTCAGGCAAATCAAAACCTATAGAGTACTTTACTTTGGCTTAGAATTGTGAAAATTGGCAAGAGGAAAGGTCTTATAGCAGAAGTAAAGAAAACATCTTAAAATGGTTACTTGATTGGTCAGTAAGTGAAAATGATTAGTGTTTTTGTGATTCAAATTTGATATATTATATATGTATTTGGAGTGTGGCCCGTGATGTAAGACTGAACTTTCAAACGTAGTATACAAAATTCATTGTTTCTGAAATGTGGTGTGTATGTGTTCTATTTCATTTTTCATTTTTTTTTTTTTGTAAATTTTTGTTTCTCGCTTTTTTATTTAGTTTATTTCATATGTATACTTTAGTTCTAAGCATGTTATGTACACATTTTTAAGGATTACGGTCTAGATCGACTTGAATATTGATCGAATCTTTTTATACAATTTTGTAATGTATGTAATCTGTTATGTGTATTTTTATATAAAATAAAAAAAATCAATAGTGAGATAGCATTTTTTACTTCTCGTTATGAAAATTATAGATTTTCAAAAATTTGGATATTTGTTTTTTTTTTTTAATGCACAAAGTTTCAAACTTTTCGGACTGACATCTTGCCAGTTTTCGTATCGAAAGCAGAAAAAAATCGTCGTGACTTATGATGGATGAAATATCTACATATGTAATTAAGTTTATACTGAACCCTCAGCGACCGCGTCGTGTTCGCACTTATTCTGTGTTTTTTTTTCGTATGTTTCATGGCGATCGCTTAAACCTGCACACCGTCTTTCATTACGATTTGAGGTCTACGTGATTAATAACTGAGTACTTGGGACCGTGAGTCTTTCGAATTGGTCACGGGAATACAATTCGGACGCGAAAAATTGTTTGTTCTTTGCTGACAATAACTAATTATATACAATATATCAAATATTAATACTCTAAACCCACGCCTATTTCCCAGAAGGGTAGGCAGAGACTATATATTTCGAAATGGTACGATCTTTGCATACCTCTCTCGGTTCACTGACATCCATCAATATTTTCAATAGAAGCTTGCCGGTTTAACGTGCTTTCAAGTTTGGCCCTTTTTTGATACGCCACCAATATGGTCTGCATAGGATTTTGTAGGGCGACCCTTGCCGACCTTTCCCTCACACACCCTCGCTCTATAGATCTGTTCTGTCGGTCTACCTTCATTCATCCTTTCCAGATGACCAAACCACCGCAGTATACCTCTTTCTGCTCTAGTCACTACCCCTTCCTTGAAACCACACCGCATTTGTACGTCTATCTTTCCGAGACACTCCACACGTACTACGCAGCGATCGCATCTCCACTTCATTGACCCTACTCTCATTTTTCTTCTGCCATACCCAACTTTCATTGCCGTACATCCACTGCCGTGTGGATGTCTGGTTAGACCAGCTTTAGGAGCTTTTTCGAAAACCGGCTAGATTAGCAGCTAAAAGTCTTTTAGCCCGAATGGAATTCTTTTACTTTGATTATAATAAATGACGCCTCACAAGAAATAAATAAAATGCAACCACGTTATTGGCAATAGCAAGATAGTAATTTCGTGATAGTCTATAATTCCTATTTAACTTTGTCTAACTCTATTTAATTTTATCAAAAGTCTACAAAAACATATCGGGAACAGTGGTGCAAACTTTTCGGTAAACATCAGAATTTTCTATCTTTCTTCAAGAGAAATACTGAAATCGCATAATTTGTCACAAATGACACTTGAGATAGGATTCAGTCCCGCAACGAATCGAATGTATCAATAAAAAAAAATTAAAACGGATGTATCAGGAAGACATTAGGAGCGAGAGGGGGGCGGCGCGAGGGGACCGGCGCGAGGGCAGCGCTATCTGCACACAATATCCATAAAACTTTGTCGATCGCTATGATTTATGTCGGAGGGAGATGTTACTGCGTGTAGGTGTGGGCCACCTACATCCTTATGTATCGATAAATTAATTATTAATTTAACGCATTATTTTACAACTATAGCGAAATATACCGCAATTACTGATAGAACATAACATTAAAACGTTTCGTGGATCATTCTCTGCCTTTATCTTTGCAAAATAAAATGAAACATAATGCATACCACGTTTTCATATTTTTATTTTCATATGTATATAAAGATGGAAATTATATAATTTTATTCGTTTTCTGTTGATGCAACTTTTACTTGTCTCTTCAAAACGTTGAATAGGTATGTAAGTTGAACAACGTGAATTTGTTTGAATTTTGTCATTCATATGATGTTTATGATTTGTTTCTTTCTGTAAATAAACATCAAATAAATTGAAGACACATTAATATAGTCATAAATAATAACAATCTCTATCTCTGTCTGTCTGCTTGGAATAAGGGATGAGTGCTATGTCGAAATGTATTCATGATCACTCTACAGATTACTTAACAATAAGCGGTCAAAATGAGTGACTGGTACCTAATTGTATACTAAAGTACTTGGATCTCACCTTGGTATAAATATACTGTCATTTCTACTAGTTTATATAATTTAAATATTTTAAATGCAAATGATCTCTACGTATAAGATAATTTAAAAAAGAGAATCATGATTACTGCGCGAGATATTATTGCCAATGGAGAAGCGTAAAGACAAGTTAGGCGCTGTTATTCATTTAAGTAGTATTATAGTTCGTCGAGGCTTTAACGTAACCTTAATACACTATCGACATGCGCCCGCGCGCGCCCCTAGCACCGGCGCCGTCGGCTGCGGGCGCGCTGACGGCCGCCGGGGGGATGTTTATTGTTGTCTAAATAAATAACTTTTTAATACAAATGTATATTGTTATTACGTTGCATAAACTGATAACATCGAATAGAGAAAAACCTAATGTCCCGCCTGTCACGGCCCGGAGTTTTTAGTGATAGATTATAAATTGTGCGTAGGAAATACGAAACGAATCGTTGGTCAGATATTTTTATATTTTATGAGAGATTATTTTACTTCGAACTCCAGAAACAGTATAGTAATAAACTTAGGTTAGAATATTTAATTGCTCTGGTCTAGTAGTTAAAAAAACGACCCAATGGTTTTGATTCAGATTTCGTTTAACGAGAGCGAAAGAAAAAATTTGTAAAACGGTCGACACTTGCAGGCTACTCCTAAAACATCCCACTATAATATTACAGATGTGTTTTTGAGCTCCTCGAGTTTCAAAATGTAGTTGCTTCAAAGCTCAAAAATTTGTCTTCAAGCTTATCGAGTTCAAAAATTCGAAAAACCGTTGACCCTATAGGCTATTCCTGAAACTTTTTGCTACTATTGAGCTCAAAATCTTCAAAAAGATATTTAACGGTAAATTATTGTTTGGACTCGAAATATTGATTTCTATGCTCTTTCGAGATTTCCAAGCTTAAAAATATAATCGTATTAATACGTTTTCAGCTTTTCAAGTTCAAACATCTAGATTTATTTAAAAAACGCTATTTTTTGATATTTAAACTATAATAGCTATCTTATGCATTGTACGATTTTTATCAAATTTGCAGCATTCTATGCAGTTTTTTAAGCAAAGAAAATTGACCTATGCTAAATATCAAAAGAACAAGAAATATAAAAGTTATTTAAATGGTAAAATACTTTTTGTTTTATTTTTCATTAACAATACCTATCGAGCAAACCGACCTATTTTGATGCAGTTTGCAACGGTCGACGTTGCTTTTCAAGAAGTACAACTACTCAGATCTGAGAAATTATCAGGAGATCAATTTAAGAAGTACTGTAAAAAACTCTTTTGGACAAATGTTTCTCTCACGATGTCCCTTGAGTAAATCAACCAATTTCTATGCAAATTATGGCAATCTATGCATCTATTTGGGGAGAAGAGCTGATTAGATTTTGGTATCGATTATTAGACTAATGTAAAGTTTATTTAACAATATTTTTATCTGAAATATTATTTTACGAGATTTCTCAAATCGAGCAGCACATTCCTAGGACCCTAAAAAGTGATTATCTAAACCCGATGAAAGCTCGACTTTCGAAAATCGAACTGACAACAGTAACTTTACAATTTATGAAAATTATTCAATTTACATAAATTGGGAATTTCACTTCGTGAAAATGGAATAATTTTCGTTAGGTTAAAAAAGAGACACTTAATGAGATTAACGCTTAACACTGGTAGCCTAGGACGCCTAGGCCTCATAAGGTGTACAGTCGTAAGCACTAGGCGACTTGACGGCGTCTTTCTCACTCGCGTTCAGATTCCTGAGACCGGTGGCCGACAGCAGACCATAGCCTCGTATGAATCGGTAGTAAGTTCGGACTAGGTTGTGCCCGCGACTTCATCCGCGTGGCCTAGATATCTGGTCACCGCATGGTCATCACCGATTTTATTGTAATTACCCGTACGCCATTACCGTGTGACTCTGCGCGTAATTCAAGTGATAACATTTTGGTTTCAACTCTTTTTCATGGCAGGCCGGTTGATGCAATGAGAAGTTGGTGCTTTATTGACATTCTATTTACAAGTTTTTTTAATGTGAATTGTGGAATTGCCTTTGTAAAAAAGTAAAACGATCTCAAAACGAATCTATTTAATGTGTAATGTGTCCGTTTTGTAAATGTAAATGCAATGCGCCAGGGCGGGCGGTGGTTCGGCGGGCGGCCGCTGAGGGCGGGGCCGGGCGCCGCCATTTTGTACCTTCATCTCCACCCACCTGATTGTAACATTGTGCCCCCCCCTCTCGCCCCACCTGTTTTTTACATCGCTCTTGCAGCGCCTCGAGCTCGTACTCAACTGCCGGCGTAACCGCTACAAAATAAATTGTAATATAATACAATATTTCGAGTAAACATTCTGATGAAGAAAAGTCATATCCTAAAAAAACAAAAATACTTGATAGATTCGGAAATAGGGACTACAACAAATTTCACTACAGAACGTACGCTTTGCAGTTTTTAGTTTTTTCCAATTGTCCTTTAACGTTTCTACAATAGATTATTGTCCGCAGGTCCGGCCTCGTTTTGTCTGCGCGTCGGCACACATAAATCATCTCTTGAAACATTTTTCGAAACATCTCTTGAAACGCAAAACGATAGCAAATCGTCTTTGAAACAAATAAAGGAGGGATTCGCTCAATATTTTGTGTGTTTGCACACTCATCCATCTCATCCGGTACTTAAACTCGTTGTGTCGCCGGCCAGTGTTTGTGCCACATCGGCGCGGCCGCCGCCTCCCGCGCGCACCGAGCGCTATCCCGCCCGCGGTCTCGTCCTAGATTTCAATTCCGTTGCTGCTCCGTTCTTATCACATTACACGTCTTTTGGTTTTTCAAATAAAGAAACATTTGTGTTCCAAGGTTTTTGAAAATCCAACCCCAAAACTGGGAAAACGGGGAGTGAAACTTTATAATTTTTTAAGTTGTTCATAAAAATCATTAATTGCAGTTGTTGTTATAAATAATAGAATTTGAGTTTCCAAAGGCTCTCGCACAACTGCTATGGTTAGATATTTAAAACGCTTCCAAACTGTAGTTGTTTTCTGTTAAAGCAATTTGTATGTTCAATACGTGTGTGTATATATTTATAAATAAATACAAATGTATCTCATATCTGTTAGCATAACAAACACGGCGGGCGAGTGCCAAGAGGACACAAGACAGTTCTATCTAGGGCCCTACTCTCCAACGATACTGGAATAGTCTACACCGTGTAAAGTTTACAAAAGCGATCACTAAATTTGTTAAGATAATATACGGAATTATTTATTTAATATTTAATGACAGGCTCTGAAAGAAAAATAGCAATTATTATTAAAATCACCGGCAAAACGGTCTACAACAAATTTAATTTAAATAACATAAATTATAATTCCTGGGTAAAACATAAGATGTTTCACAAACTGGTACGGGAGAAAAGTCATATTTTCGATGTACATATATGTTTTGTTATAATGTTCTTTAGTTTAACTAACTATCTAGCATTTCTTGCATTATAGGCGTGCGAGAAAACCATTAGGCTTCCATTCTTTTTTCATTTTATTCATTATAAAATTAAATTTGAGTGCAGTAACCGTTGGTCAGTAATTACTTGTACTTTTACAAGTCAGCGTGTCGCTTTGAGTTCAGGCGGACGCTAGGTATGGAACAAAGTGGCCATAAAAGCTATGTGTCATTAAACGTGATCACATTTTCAAATGTTATTTTTAACTGCTTCGGAGCGCCAGTAAAAGGTTTCTGATAACGGTATACGATACAGCGATGTAAATGAATCTTAACGAATTAAACACCAAAAGGTTGCCTATGTTTTTACTAATTTTTAAATATTCATTGTAGGCCCATCGGACTTGCGGCGACCGAGTAATATAGAGAAAACCAATTATAACCTATACTCATTTCTATAGCAACATCTCCCAATCTATTGAATAGACGATCTCTGCGATTGCAGCGTTCGGAAGCTAAGCGTAATTACGAAAAATTTTGTCGTACGTCCCAACCCGATCGGACGTAACATCTCTGAGATATACTAGATGGTCTGGCCGGTTAGGTCTGTTATTAGATATATTATAAAAAATACGAGTGAAGTCGATTATTCAAAGAACTGTGAAATAAAAAAACAAGCAACAAAGTATTTTTATTAATAAAACTCACAAATTAAAAGATTACTAAAACGATTTTTTAATTTATTATTGAAAAAATGACAAACGTGAAAGAGCTCATATTCAACAGAGTTCTATGCCTCGTAAATCCCATTATATTAAAAAAAAATGAATTAATAAAACCCATCGAACTTAATCGGGATTACATCAGTACGCTCTAAATATAACAAGTAGTTTCATCATTTAGCGTAAGCATCACCAAAAAAACTATAGTCAATCACTTCTATTGGACTTAGGTAAGGGTTTTGAAGTCTTTACACTGACTTAAGTACTGCGATAAAGTGTATTCAAAATTGCAGGTAGACCTGAAGATGCAATTTCGAGGAAGTCAATCGAAGGACATCCAGGGTTGTTTTACAACGCCATAGCATTGCAGTGGATTGGTAAAAGTGGAATGATAAAGAGGCGCAAAAATGACTGATTCCAAATCAAAACACTTCACTAAAATCATAACCCTCCGACGTCATGTTAATTTGCATTTGAAGTGACAGATAACGTCAATCCAACCCGGCCGAGCGACATCTGGTGAGCTGGAAATTATACGCCCTCGTAGTGAAATAGGCGCTTTCCTGTCGTGTTAGGGTTAGAGTTCATGAATAGACAAATTAAATAATTCTACCAAAGAGCATCAGGGACTATTTAATACATTTTTATTATATGAAGAGGTGAAAATTTTGGCACGTAAGAATAAGGTAATGCTGGCGATCAACAACTCAGCAGTCCTCGGCACATAGCAAATCATTTCTATTTTTGCAAACGCTAACGCATTGAAGTTGCGTTCGAAGAAATAGATAAGATGAATCTTGTGCTGTCAAATGTGAGGTGGACCAAAAGAACGCTCCCGGTTCTATACACCATAGAAGTTTTAAATTCTCCGAACGCGTCTAACTTAACCTTGAACGAGGAAAGGTGAAAGTTGATGCTTCCATAATGTCGACGGATCATCAAAATCCCGCTCAAAGTTTCGATGGGTTTAAAATTTGAGCACACCGAAACAGTGGATCGGGACAAGACTGAGTGTTTAAACTTTTGAAGAGACGTCATCGAGCTTATTATTTAAAATTCAAATACAACTATACGAGAAGATATCCATACAATTAATTTCTGGACCGGTTCAAATGGCACCAGTTCCCGCGCATAGCCATCTGCTTCATAGAGCCGTACATTTTTTATCAATCCTAAGAGTTCATCTACAAACTTCATTATTTGCCGGTGGCGAGATTTATTAAATCCTTGCGTGTGCGTATCGCGTTGGTAGTCCCAAGAGCAAGTGAAAATTCCCTGCAATTTTCGACCTTTAATACTTTTATTTTTTAACTCAGTGGTGGGTTTTTTTTTGTGTTCAAGTAGCTGTGGGTGATTTTAAGAAAATACAACCTGGGCAACCGAATTTCGTTCAGAATCTTTTGACTTTGCCGTGGGAGTATTACCGTAGTATTCCCCATGGGAAATTATCATACGATAAGGAAAGTTGTTCGTTCGTTTCCAACAATAAATGTTAAGCATACAACACGATAGTACCGTCTGTGGTTTATCCATGGATTACCTCTATTATATTATTTATAAACAATCCAGGGCAGACACCTTCACAGAGGCAACAAAAGCAATACTTTCTCAAAGTAGAAATTGACATCAAAATCGCTAGAACCGTTTTCGAGATAGATTTTAATGTGTGTATATGTATACACATATCTAAATGACTTAGTTTTAATAATATTATATGTTTTGCAATAAGTAGGCTGTGAATATTGCATTGAGGTTTATATCTCGCCTTTTTGTTGTTACAATCTGTCACCCATTCGAACGCAGAACCTTCTGTGATTTTTGATAACTTCAAGGCTTGTTTAACGTACACGACCTCGTTGTAATGTTATTAAATTTTTGTCATATACGATAACCAGGATTGTATGGATTAAGAACGTTAAAAAAATCACATGAAATTCAAATGAGACCTTTTCAACGTATCTCGTTTTGAAAATAGGAGATGGTCATTTTATTGGTGCAAATCAAATGTACCAAGCATATTTACTGCAATTCAACTTTAATATTATAAATCTAGTTTGCTAATTATGTATACATTATTCAGGACCGTTATCGTTCTTATGCTCTTATAGAAAAACTTAAAATACGCCAAAAACTCCTCCACTCTTTAGTCCCACCCTGAAAATTGCGTTCATCTCTGAAAAAGTTTCGTGCCGTTTCAAAAGTTAGTAGTCCCATAACAGTAAATTAACTTATATGGATAGGCTGTGGAGGAAGCGACCGCGGCGCCGGCCGGTCTGGCGCCAAAACGGGCCGCGGGCGCGACTCCACAACGCCGTATGCGTCCTCGAAACCTACCAAGGATTATAAACCTTACGAACTTGCTGATAGATAATAAAATCATATACCACCTTCTCGGTTTCAGTATTGACATTTCTGCGTTACGTATAAATCCGCGCAATGCGTTTCTTAGACTTTCGTACTACAGCACCGAAATCTCTATTTTACGCCAACGCATCAAAGACTACTTTCGTCCGAAAGCGTAACCGCTACCGAATATTGACTTCTTGATTTCCGTTGGCGTACCGATGTCTGGGTGGCGCCGCTACTTCATTTCGGTATTATATTCCCTATTGCCTCGTGTTTAAGGTACCGTGTCGCGTGTGCGCGGTCGGAGGGGCCCGCGGCGCGGTCGGCACTCGGCCCGCTATGTATTATATAGCGCGGGACAATGTAGCCGGAGTTTCCGTTTCGTATTGTTCGCCAAAAGTAATTCGTATTTATGGTGGCATCAGAAGGATTTTTCGCGGGGGAGCCGCCCGCCCGCTTTCTGGGGCGGTGACTTGCGCGAACCGCTGGCGTCTCCGGCCCGTTTTTACGATTATGCAGCCGAGCCAATTTGCAATAGCGATGGCGAGTTGCGTCGAATACGCCTCGTCTGCGCACCGAGATGCAAAGCGCCACCTTCAGGCGATTAACGTCCTTCCGCCGTGTGCCGCCAACTCGTTAGCCCCAGCGGCCATTATGAATAATGTCTGATAGATATGTTTTCAAAATTATAAAATTTGGTAAGGTATTTTCAGTTTGGACTATTTAGATAGATATGCGAGCGGCGCGCCTAAAGTAATTAGATACTCTTTACTCGATAACTTGATACTGGTAAGTGATACACCGTACAAAATACTGGTTATTTAGTGCAAAATTTAAAAATTAAACATATTTGAATTCAAATATTTTTGTAGTAAAACTTCTTTAAGGGCGACTTAGGAATAAATGTATTTTTTTTCGAGCAAAAGTAATTTTTTTACGTAATTTTCGGTTTTATAATTTGAATTTCGGATTTGCCACCCAACCACTTTATTTAAATTCAAAGTGGCCAACAATCGGAAACGATAACTTCAATATTTTAATGAAGAGCCCTAATATGTTTATTAATATTACGCTATTAATAACTAGCTATATTCATGGATTCGCCCGGGATAGGTATAATATGAATTCCTGCATTTTTTATATATAGATCAATCTCTTTTTCAATCAAGCTCTGGAACTCGGTCTATAGTGTTGAAATCTAAAGTGACTTATTGATTTTTAATTTACTTAGAGTGTCTGCCTCAAAACGAAAAAAATGTTTTTCTTCAAATCGCGCTTATATTACTCATGCATTCATAATTTTTTTGTCGTTAAAATGCTTATTTTAGTGCGAATCTAGAGGGAATTTGCTTGGAATAGTGGAACTTAGTCACGTAGACTGAATTCCACTGTTCCAAGCAAATTTATGTGCTATGATTTATTATGATTACAAAAAAGATTTAAAGCCACAGATTAGGTTTGAACTTTTAGTCAGTCTGGGTGTTCATGAACAACGATTTTTAATTGTTTTGCTGAGTTTGAAACAGGATGGGGAAAACTTTTAAGATGCAACGAGGACAGGTCCGCCGTCAACCGCAGTCAAGAAAATATTCAAGCAGTTGAAAAATGGATACGAGAGAAAGAATTACCAATGTGGAGCTTGAGCTAGAGCTGGATATCGGATCAGCAGCGAAACAAATCATTATTTAAGATCTTCTTTCTCTCCGTAAGTCCTATTCGAAACGAGTACCGCACAAACTGACCGGTGAACAGGACGACCGCCGGGCAGATTGCTATACATTTATGATAGAGAAATGCGACGGAGGCGAGGAAATGAAACGCATAAGTTATACTCATCGGTGACGAAACATGGCTGTACAATTAAGACCCCGAGTCAAAGTTACGATCGATCGTATGGGGCTTTAAAAATGAACCAACTTCAAAAAATGTCGAAGTGCTCGAAGCACACGGAACAAAGGGGCACCACATTTTTTTCAGACCGGTCATATTGTTACTCTGTTGTTGGAGGATCAGAAAACAGTTAATTCTGAGTGATATGTGATAGTTTGTGTCCCGGCAGTATTATCAACTTGGTGTGACAAGTGACGGAAGTCTCGAATCCGGCACTTTCTTTGGCTCCACGACAACGCCGCGCCGCACACGTACGCCAGAACACTTGATTTTTTCTAATTCAAAAAATATGTTTAACTACATCGCCCACCATATTCCCCTGACTGAGCATCATATGATCTTTCCTTGGTTTTTAAAATCAAAGAAAAATGGAAAGGCAAGAGATTTAAGTGAGAGCAAAGAGATGCACTGGCTGCCTGTAATTTCGTGATTTCCGAGGTATCTGGAAAAGAATGGTCAGAGGTCAGAGGAAAAGCGTATACATGCTCAGGGTGAATACTTTGCAAAGGATATTATTAAGATATTAATAATATTATAATTTTTGAGTATCTAGTACTTTATTTTTTTGCATACCCTTCGTAATTCAAATGTTTAATTGAGTTTTTTGAGATATAACAGCTTAAATTGAAATATAAAATCAATAAAAATGCACGGTTTTGGATATTTTTTTTTTAAAAACAAGTTAAATTTTATTCTGGAATATCATCCAGAGTGTATTCATTTTCAGAGGCTCCCTTGGGATCCACTGAAAATAATAATAACTGTCCTTTATATATATATGTCCCTAAACAAATATAAACACTGTCCCTTGGGACAACGAAAGCTAATTCACGGTTAACTAGCTGAATTAATTTTAATGGAATTTCACTGGTAGATGGTGGAACGGGGACGCGCATTAGAAGCGAGATCGGGAGCGGGTAGAAGCCGTTCCCGGTTCGGTACAGGATAGTTGTCAGAATACAGCAATTAATTTCATGCGACCAACAAACTACAGAACACCGAAGGCCCCTTCCTCGCACCTCCTTTATAAATCGCTTTTGACAATAAAATCAATATTAAAATGATTTAGAATTTAAAAGTAATTGTTAAAAATAAGTTGTTGCTGAATTTAGCTAAAGGGATGTCTTAATAGAATTTTCGAGATGCAAAAGAGCCTGCGAGCCACCAAAGAGTAGACGGTCATCGTCGCTTATGGAAACCCGCAACCTCAGAGGAGTTACCAATGTTTTACTAAAACATTTGATGGAGATGAGTTGATGGAGGTGGAGTGCAGCTATGAAAGAGGAATAGATCACTGGGACTCTCAATCACGGGCGACACGAAACAGCAGAAGTTATCATTTCACTTCTGTATGCTGTGAGAGTGTGATATCTCACAGGTCGAGCCGATCCATCTTCGTGCTGCAGCCAAGTTAACAACAGCATCACTCTACCACTCTAATGTCGTGAAGATGCTTAATTAAAAATCATTATTATAGCAATACTTCCAGACTGCTGTCGGTACAACTTCAAGTTGCACCGACACACCTACGACGGCCAATATTTTATATGTTTTAATATTCAATTGACACTGACTCTACTCGGATTACATACGTCAGTCTTACTTTGATACCGCCTATACTTCGATAAAAACTCAAATAAGAAAAAGGATAATGAAATTCTACATTATATGTTTAGATGTAATTCTATGGAATAATTGTATCCTGGAATTCTATATCTAATTTGTCTGTCCATTGACATTTTACAGCCTTTGATTCTGTCTACAGTAATAAAAGCGTGTTAAGAAGTGCCAAGAGACCCCTGTCGGCTGGTAGCGAGAGCGTCTGTTTGATGAGCCGGAGTCGTGAATTCGAGGTCCCGATAATCACGATTTCCTTCGGAAACAAAGGAAAAAAAATCGATATGGACCTGCCTACAGACTTTTGTATGGAGCCATGGTATGGAACCATCTTTCAGTCATGATCTCCATCCTGGTCCAATTCTGGATTTACATTCCGCTCCAACTGTCAGATTTGATCCCAACCTCATTTCTAATTCCAATTTCAATCCTGCTTCCGAATCCGGTTCCGGTTTTCGTTTTTCTCATTTTCGATCATTAATTATATCGATATTATTAATACGTCTGCATATTTGAAATGGTAGCCAGCTTTATTGGTTCGGTGGTGATAAAAGGTGGTTTTATTGTTATTACTTCAGCTTCCGCCATCCTAGGAGCGTAGAATATAACTTTAAATTTAATTATAAGCTCATAAAAAAAAATATTAGGGCCAAAAGGGCCTCCGGTCTTGATGACATGTGTAACAAAGATATGAAATGCCTTTACTTACCGCAAAATTTTTAAAGAAAATCCTCAAAACTTGCTTTAGCTATTACCTCTTTGGGAAAGACCTCATTATAGACGACCAGCTCGATTTCCGCCCGATGCACTTACGCCCTTAGCGAGCCCTCCATCTAGTCGAATAGAAATTACGGAAGGTTTCAAAACCAACCATGAAACCGTAACTATCAATTTCGATGTAGATAAAACCTACGATAGGGTATTATGTGCATAAGTTCGGCGATGACATACGCGTCCCCTATCCTTACAAACGCAGCTTCTACCGCACTTTATAAACTTCAAGTAGTCCAAAACAAGTTCTGCTGAACAGCCGCAGGTGCCGCCCCGTTACCCTATCACCCGAAGGCCACTGTGTGTACTAACAGACCCGCCTGACGCTCTCACTGCCGAGGGCGAATGGCCTACTGAAGTCAACTAAACCAACGACTAATCATTAAGAACAGGCTTCCCACAATCACTAAACCGTAAATAGGTCATTGTCTATCATCTACCGGGAGGATCTCGCGCCTGTATATACAAATGATCCAGACGGTATTAGATTCTCGAGGACATCCTATGCCGATGTGGTTCCAATAAGGAATAACCCACATGGCAAGTCACGCACCGTCGGCACCACCGCGTGCTGTCTGACCGCGTATGGTGAAGCTATTACAGAATTCCAACTAGCAGCATAACCGATCCGACCATTTCTTCAGGAGAAGTGTTTTAATGGGTTTCAGCCCCACACTCCAGTCGTGCGTATGGGCAGGCGTGTGTTCTACATATTTTACATTCTTTTCGTCGCAAGAGATAAACAAAATCGATAAAACATCATCAAAATTGTTCTAGTAGTTTTTAAATTATGCTCGAACAAACTTATATTAGTATAGAAAGTAAAAGCACTAAGTTATTTAACGAACGTGTAATACCTATAGTTCTCATATAATTCTCATATCGAAATAGAATAAATAAGTAATCATTTTCATTTCAAATCGTTTAATTTTTATAGGTTCATACGTTATTTTACAAAAGCCTTGAAAATTAACTAAAGCTATTCGATTTTATATACGATTTAAAAATGATTACCACTATCTAAATTTTTTTGTTTTCTTAGCCCAATCTCATTGTAGAGCGCCGACTGGCTATAAAGAAATATTTTTTTTCTTCTTCCAAAATAATAATTATAATTTAAGGCCGTGGCACGCTAAAACAACACCAACACCGACCAAATCTGCGCCAAAGTTGGTGTCGAGTCGTTGATGTATAGCATGGCCTTAAGGCCTATGTAAAAATTACGATGGGTTGCACTATAATTAAAAATGTAATGCGTAAGATTTGACAGATATTGTATGGGCGATCTGTGAAATCTTATGGATTACGGTTACAAATTAGGCTTTCAATTTTGGTGCAACCCGCCATTAAAAGCTAAAGTTCACGACAAACTTATAAAAAGAAACAAAGAATAAAAAAAACATGTATCTACTCATTATTCCTGTGTACGTTTTTGAAACAATGCAAGTAATGCTACCAGTAAGGGATACATTATTTTCTTTACAATTTTTTTTTATTATAACAAAATTACATTCTTTCGGCTAATTGCATCAAAAAAGGAAAACGCAATTCGTAACGTTTACGATAAACATTGGTTGTCCGCACGTAACCCGTCAAATCATACGTTTAATTTAGCAATTAACTTTTAGGTCAATTCGCCGTTTGAATTTCACATTTACTCCAAAAGAAAATTTAAATAATTAATAAAGGGCACAAAAAAAATGTGTTTTAACCGTATTTCAATATAAATTTTTTTTTTGGCTAATTTAGTCATATTTAACATGATTATAATTCGGAGTAGATTTTACTTTTTATCGATCATGTTACATTTAGACAGTTGTCGTTTTGAAAGGGTAGTCGGGATGATTCTTCCAGAAGGTTGGCTCGATGCTGCGGTAGTCCCTGTCGAAGACTTTGAAAAAGTTGTGCTCCTGCGGAGTCAGCTTGAAGTCGAATATGTCTATGTTCTGGTCTATCCTCTCCTTGGTCACCGTTTTGGGTATGGGCACCACTCCCAACTCCACCTGCCAAAGAATTGAGAACAATATAGAAATGATTCAGTTACTGCTCTACGCGTGAACGGAATACGCGGTCATGGAATAATTATGATTACTCGTGCGTTAGTGTCCGCCCAATGGTCGATATGACCATTGGACGGACACTAGCGCACGAACACATGAAATTCCATTGTAAAATTTATAAAAAATTTGAGGAAAACTTGTTTGAATTTGCATGTTTCGCACGTTTTTTTTTTCTCTACTCTTATACATTATTTTATTGTATATCTGAGACCATACGAGTAGGTTTCAGAAATATGGATTATGACGAATAGAGATTCTAAATAAAGGTACAAATCTCCGCATCAAAGACGAAGAAAAAACTGTTTCCAAAATTTATTAACGATAACACTAAAGCTTGTCAAGAACTATGAAGTAAAAAATAAAATTGACGGATACACAGAGGAGGAAAAAGGCACTGAACCGTTTTGTCTTTACATATTTAGATTTGGCGGGAATATAAATATCACATATGAAATTCGTCAGTTTGTCGTATTTCGCGCACTGATCAGCTCATAGCGGGAACGATCATAGCGTGCGACCGAGGTCTATGACAAATCTCACCAAATATCTGAGCACTATTTGGGGGACAGTCTTATTGTGGTTGTTGGCTATCTGCACCAGCAGCGGGTCGTCGACCCTGGGCGGCGGCGCGGCCACGGCGGCGCGCGCCGGGAACAGCGAGCCGAACGGGGTGTACGCGGTGACCGCGATGTCGTTGCGCCGACAGTACTCCAGGAGCTGAGGCTGCTGAAGGTTCAAATTAACCTGAAATTTCCAAACGTCGATATATAGAAATACGTAATCGACAGATATCTATGGTCAATTTTCTATCGTAGAACTATGGGAAAGAAGGTATCTTTATCTCGCAGCAAATTCGACACAACGAAATGTCTGAGCAGAGCGGGTATGACCTGCCTTCTCACTTATAGGTCTTATGCCAACGCGTAGTTACATATAGGACTCGTATCGTAGGGAGCCATAGGGAGCCAGTAGGTAGGATAATTCGTTAATTATCCAACAAGCAAAATTCTCGCGTATTTCATAAAGCTATATTAACTTATAAAGCTCCATTAACGACTTCTGTATTTGCTACTGCGCCTTTAACAGCGTAAAATAAATGCTGTTTTCACTTAAATTTGTATGAGACTATAATTTGATCTTATAACAATTTACGAGATCACGTTTACTGCCCATTATAGGCTCAGACTCTTCTATAAAAGCATAAAACTAGAGCAATTGCACTGAGGCGTGATTCACTTAGACCTATAAGCGCTTATAATATCTTCGCGTATGCACCAAGGAGCAATGATTCTGGTTATTTTTATTTGTAAGCGCTTACAGGGTGCGCTTGAATGAAATAAATGGATAAATAATTAGTATTTATAGTAAATGTAGTAAGTGTAATAAATATTCGAATTTAAAGATGGGCTTTAAAGTTTTAACCAAAAACCTGATAGATTTCACAGATAATATACTATGTGTTTCCCTGCGAATACACTACGTCTAAAATAATAATGCAGCTACACAGCATACCTATGTACATGCATACCTCTCTCGCTTCAATGACATGCATCAATCTTTTCATAGAAGCTCGTCAGTTTCGGGTGCTTAAATTTGGCCCTTTTTTGATATCCCACCAATACGGTCTGCAGAGGGTTTTGTAGGGCGACCCTTGCCGACCTTTCCATCGTACACATTCGCTCTATAGATCTGTTCTGTCAGTCCACCTTCATTCATCCTCTCCCGGTGCCCAAACCACCGCAGTATACGTCTTTCTGCTCCAGTCACTACATCCTCCTTTAAACTACCCCGCTCTCTGACAACACTGCACCTACCTCTATCTTTCCGAGACACTCTACATATACTATGCAACGATCGCATCTCCACTGCATTGATCCTACTTTTACTTTTTTTCTGCGACACCCATCTGCCATGTCATACCCATATCATACCTTCGCTACCATACATAAGCATAAAGAATTAGGGGCCCATTATGGATAGCCAAGCACGCTTGTCGTGAGACGATTTTACTATTCATAATAGCGAGCAAGGCCCCATTCACTTTATTTCTCGAATTCACTCTCCTTTCGATATCTCTGTCACACGTTTACCGTCATTTGTAAACAGACCACCCAAGTATACAAACTCTTTCATTTCTTCGACTTTCGTCGAAAGTCGAAGTCGACGTCGTGCTTTCATCCCCTATTTTTTATTTATAGCCTACAAAATGCGTAAACATAAATACTATAAGGATTTTGAAAGCTTAATAAGCAATATAAATTTTGAAAATAAAAATATGTGTAAATAATTGTACATTTTACAAAAGAGGTCACGTAATTGTTTTATCCATCATCCTACACTGGAAAATGCTTATTTCGTCTTATAGAAATTATGTAGGAATGGCTTTTACGCATCCGCAATCCCTAGATAAGGGCACGTAGAGATTAAGCCCTCTCCCTTCGAGACCCTTACGTAATTAATGAATGGCCCCTAATATTATCTAATAGTCCTGCAGACGATTAAAATAAAACAATATAATTAGTTAATGAATTGCATTATTACACTAACTATATTATTAAAATATTCGTCAAAAAATGTTTACGATAATCGTAAACATTTTTAACAAAAACCTCGGCACGTGGTTTATCAAGGATACGGCGTGATCGTCGTACCACTTCTCAAAACGGACTTTATGATCCCGCCCGCGCTGTCATCTTGTGAATATTACACATGTTAGAAATGCTTACGTAATTATTTTTCATTGTATCAATTTGGGTCTTACGCAGACCGAATTGAAGTGATTTATGGTTTCGGGCTGTGCCTGTGAGAAAAATATGTGATGTGTCAGCTTATGAATACGAGTATAATACCACAGAGTAATCGTTTCTCGACTAACTTCGATCTGTAGCATGGCCGGCTTGACCTCGGCGGCGCCGAGCACCCGCTCGAGCTGGCCCCGGTTGAAGTTGGAGAGGCCGATGGAGCGCGCCAGGCCGGCGCGGCGCGCCGCCTCCATGCCGCGCCACGTGCCCACGAAGTCCCGCGGCCCGAAGCTGCCGTTGGCCTGCACGCACACCGCCAGTATTTGAGCGACTCCTGTCCCTGGTCTTGCCTCGTCTGAACCCTGTCCGTGCCCACCCGACGCGGCGATTCTATCGTAATGTGGACTTTCGGACAACGTTGGACGCGCGACGCCATATTCGGTATACAATTTCAATTCTTTTCATCTTTTTATATTTAATCACCATTTAATTATAGTATATGATAGCTTATTTTAATCGATAATATTTTTTTAGCTAAACAAATCATTTTATTTTACAGTTTCATGATAATAAATTTATTTCTAACTGCGAAAATAATTCTTTCCATATCATTGCGACATGGTCAGATTTCATTTTCAAGCATGTCTTAGCAGTTTGCGCAGGAAGCTCCGCGCCCGGCGGCGTGTGCTCAGAGAGGGGTCCCGCAATTTTTAAAGACTTAAGCATTTTCAAGACCTTAATTTCGGTAACATCATTGTTATCCTATCTATTACAATTCTGTTCCTGAATTCATGTAGTTTATCTACTGAAATTAAATAAACTTGAAAAAGTTCTTAAGAAATCAGGGACTACGTCGACAGAAATTAAAATTTAAAACTATGAAATAATGAAGAAATTTGTTATTCTCAAATTGATTGTACTAGGAAAAAGTAAACTATCCTAATTTTTAAATTAAACTCATTAACAAGTCTGGTTTTCACATTTATCGACACTTCAAGTAACAATTATAAACAATTTTGTATAGTTTATTTAATAATAAATATAATGATAGGCTACGTAAGCCTAATCAATCTATACATATACAATAAAAACAGGTTGTCTTTGTTCGCCAATCACGTAAAAACTACTATACGTATAGACATGGGACTTGGACCATTCGATGCGGGATGATTTGTAGATGGTTCTAGGCTACTCATTTTTCGAATTCCGTAAATCCTTCGCCATTTTATTTATAATAAATTTTTATTATAAATAAAATGGCGTTTTATTTATAATAAACATCGAAGCGGACGGGACAGCTACTTTTAAATAAAGTGCAGTGTGCATATTGAGGTTATAATTACGAAATCTAATCCTTTTGGCTTAAACAAAACGACAGTAACAACAATTGAATTCAATTTAAAAACATAATTTTCACATACAAAACATAGTTTTCAATTATACTGTTAACGTCAGCATGTCGGTGCCGCAAACTCATAACATTTTACTTCAACAAAAATGACCATTAAAAAATGACATACATACCTACATACATACATATATATATATATATATATATATATATATATATATATATATATATATATTGTTGTTTTGAATTAACATGTCTTTGGCCGCGAAACGAATAAGTAAGATCTTATCCATCCAAAAGACAGCCTCATATGTCTAAAAGTGATAACTTTTATAAGTATTCGCTACAAAAATCTATTTAATTTTTCGTGACTGTTGTACAATTTTAGACATTAAGCACTCTCCGCCTTTCAAAATTCTGCAGTAACACGAAAGCTCGTTACCGAGATCGCAATCGGCCAGTGCACGAGGTACAGGTCCACGTAGTCCAGGCCCAGCTGGCTCAGGGACCGCCTCAGCGCCGGCACCACCTCGTCCTCGGCGTGGTGGTCGTTCCACAGCTGCGGAACACGAGGATGACCGTTTAATTAATACGAGCAGTGGTAATCATTTGTGAAAGATATACATGACAGTGTTTCATAAAGAATGACTCACTGTATGACTCACAGCCCCTAAGAGCTCAGATATATAAATAATCTCTATCGAAACGCTGAAACTTATGTTAACAATTAAGAACACTAAGTAAATCTATAATGGCATGTGAGCATATTTAAAATTGTAAACTTGCCAAAGCTATGGCAAGTAAAATTTGCTACATCTGTGCATAGATTTAAAAAACTACCGGCTAAGTGCGTAGCGAGCCACACGCAGTGAATGCGTCTGTAATAGCCCGTCACAATATGAGGATTTATAAGGATGTTTTTTGTTTGATACTAAAAACATATTGATTGGGTTCACTGTCTAACGGATAATAACATCTAAAAACGGGTCCACGTAAGACGGGTGTTAAGGATTTATAAATTTATATTTCTCTAATTTTACGTGGTTGATAAACTCATATTTAATGCCTGTTTTACACAATCAACAATGTCGTCTGAGTACTTTTCGATGAAATTTCTACGAAATCGTCTTAGTTAGTTATCCGAGTAACATTGTATAAGTTAGCGGACTATTACTCGTTAACTTGTGAAGCTCACTCAGCTGTGATAGTTCTCCTTTTATCTTCGTTATGTACTAACGCCGTGAAAAACAACCATTTATCTGACAGATAAGGGGGGGAGACTTCACTTTAACAAAAATTTGCACTTTAAAGATTAATATTTGACAAACGGATCTGTGAGTCGAAAAAGTGTCGCTTTATCATTAAAAAATATTCAGCAATATTTTTTAACAACTTATTGGACAACACCCTACATAATGGGATAGACGAGAAAAAAAAATCATCCCGACTTCCCGTGTGGGGGAGGTACGCTAAAAATTTTTTTTCAAGATATTATTTTATCACTTTGTCAATGCCAAAGTAATCAAATAAAATCTTATGCCAAATTATCGCTTTCTAATCCTTATTCTCTGAGCTAAGCCGCGGTCAGATAGACCGACGCACTAGGCGAAGAAATAAGGGATTATGGAACCTTAAAACTTATCAAAAACAATTGTCCAACTACTCCATAGTCAATAAAATACAATTGTCGATTATGTTTTCGAAGTGTTCGAGATATTGTTCATAAAGTCTGTTTATGGACGATAATTTTACGTGATAACGTCATAAGAAAACTTTGATGAAAAATAGCATACTTTTATGAATTGGATTGAATTATCATAACTGAATTAACATTATTTTGTATTTCTCTTCCACTTCATCGGCCGATGAATGGAAGAGACATAGATGCGTCACGAGCTGAACGCTTAGGCCGATCATGTCTCTCTATCACTTGTTCCGCGCTCTCGCTCGCACGCTCGGCTCAGGCGGAACGCGACAATGAGTCATATTTTTTCGTGCCTGCAGCCGGCGTTCATCGATTTATAAGACATTATCACGTCAAAATAACACCATAGACCATAGATCATATCGTAAAGATGGTAATGTCATTCTAAAACACTACTACGTATCGATCATCGGATCATCATTCTCTACCCATGTTCTGAAATCGGTCACCTTGGTAGTGATGAAGAGGTCCTCCCTCTTGACTTTCCCCTTCCTGATGGCGTCGGCCACGGCGCGGCCCACCGCCTGCTCGGTGTCGTAGATGCTGGCGGTGTCGATGTGCCGGTAGCCGGCCTCCAGCGCCCACTTCACCGCTTGCTCGACCTCTTGCACCTTCTTTTCGCTGACCGCCTACCGAACGACACAATCAGATAGCCTAATATGAAAAAGTGGTTTACAATATTTAATTATACATTACAATTTCTTTACAGCATCCTAAGTGACTACAAATTTGTAAGCACTTTAATAGTATTCTAGCTCAAATGTATGTTATATTACGAGGTTCCAAAAAATGGGTACTAACAAAACTCTATTAAAACGACGTCGAATTACAATGTGGAAAACATTGCAGAACCGCTGTCCAGCTGGGGACAAACGACGAAGGAGTTCATCTAAAGAATCGACCGTCCAGCAGTTCAGCAGAGCGATTCTGTAAACTAAAATGGTTCTGTCGGTATCGTCATGACGCCAAAATTACGCAAACCTACGGCATAAGACGAGACATAATTCTTGTCTCTCTTTGACGCGTCACTGTGACGAAATGCTAACGTCATTACGATATCGTCTTGGTCGTCTCAAGTTTACAGAATTGATCTACAGGCTCGATACTTCTCGTCGGTGGTCTTAAGTAGCCCCGCCGTTAACGCTGCTAGGTAACTAGATTTAATCGTCTTCCGCTGGCCTATTCTAGTACAGTGCTCGTTAAGGTAAAGTCGACCGATGTGTTAGAAATTTATCACACCAGCGAGAGGTTTCACCCTAGAAACTTGACATTGTATGTCGTTTGTCGAAAAATAATATTTGTTGACGACTTATATATCGAAATAATATAAAAAAATTATGTTCATATATTCGTAAGATGTAAATTCGAAAACTATTGCACTGCACCGATTTTATAAGTTCTTTTTTAATATTATTAAGTATATTGTTCCAAAGTGATACAGGATTCAAACGAGACCGCAATCGAAATCGAAACGGAGACGTAGTACCCTAAAAGCGATATAAATTGTAGTTCTATGCTCGCTGCAAACGAGTTCTGTCGTACCTACCCGGACAGGTGTAGCTCTAAACGTTACTACTTTGATCTTTTTATAGGACTAGCTTAAAACCCGTAATAGACGTTAAATTTGCTGTTAAAACGAATCAATGCCATGCGCATGCACGTACGAAGTTTGTGCCGTGCAGTGGGGCGCGCCAATGGGCGCTAATGATGCACGGCTCAGCCTGTAAAGTTGGCACAGCCAGATGGACAATATCACTAATGTTTCCACTCATAATTTACTGCTTATTTACTACTAATTTAGATGTTTGTGGTATGTGAGAATACAAAAAAAAAAAACACTTCGCTAAAATCATCCTCGTATATGGACAACAATAATTATCGATTACTAGCTTTTGCCCGCGGCTCCGCCCGCGTAGGCATAAAATGTATTCTTTCATCTTGTTCATATGGAAATTTTTTTATAGGGCCAATTTATACATATTGTGATATAACCACAGCCCCTATATATTCGTAGCTATTTCGTTTACATGGCTGATGTTTTTTAAAGCAATATAAAGCGACAACTTAAAATTGTTGAAGTTAAACATAATTCATACCTACTGATTTTTGTACATTTCATCACTATTAATTAAAATGAAAATCGGTCCAGCTATTCTCCAGTTATAAGTGTTCGAACAGTTATATTGTGTAATGTATTTAAATTGGAACTAAGTATTTTATAAGATGAACTCGCTAATATGTATTATAGGTATTATAAATGCTATAGTTTGTAAGGATGGATAGGTACGGAAGTATATAATGATTGATGGTAATGCAAAAGTTATAGGTGGCTACTGCAATATACTCCTATAAACTATGTTAAACGATTTATTTTGGTCTGTATAAACATGCAGATTTTGCGATTAAGAAACGCGTGAGCAAGTCACATAGAGCTGGCCGTGGGAAAAACATTGCGTGCTCAAATGTATGCCTGCTACCTTTATGGTCTGACCCTGCCGCCGGACCGCACCGTAATATCGCGCACTCGCTTGTCATTCGTCATAACTATTCAAATATTTGTCCAAATGATGGAGTGTAAAAGACAAAGTTTATCTACTTTAAACACCAGATGCGATAAAATTATATATTTTGATATAAGGATCAATTTGTTACTAAAAAATGTGCATTAGAAATAAATTATCTATTATTATTGCATTTATGGTTCACTATTTTGGCGATAATGGCTTACACATAAAAGATAGTTATATGCTGTCGTGAGCTTTTTTGTAGGACTATTTAAGATAAACATTTCCATTGTACATTATATACGTGTAATTCCAACGGTTTTTGCGGCGCGCGCCAGAATACCTCGCAGATGGCAGATTTTCTCCTGCTTACTTGACACTTTTCGTTATATTTTGGTTAATTCCCACTATATCTTTATAAATTATAGCCTATGTGTTATTCTGATGTGTAAGCTATATATTATTGTACCGCGTCATCGAAATCCATTCAGTAGTTTTTGCGTGAAAGAGGAACAAACATCCATCCATACATCCATCCAAACAAACTTTCGCCTTTATAATATTAGTAAGGATTGTCTATGAGTTATCGATTGTTGATTGTTAATTAAGTCGTCCATTTCGCACCCCATCGTCTGCCGTGGCTGTCATACTAGCAATTTCTTTGTGTCAAAATAAAAAGAAAATAGTTTTTGAGTAATTTGTTTTGCTGTAAAAACGGCATTTAATTATTAGTATTCAACCCCCATGCTACATTGATGTACAATGCTAACTTAATAAAAAGCTATTAATCTTTCATTTTTTGGCTCATCTTCCAGAGCATCAAATTATTTTCAGCATTGAATTATGAAATAAAAAAATAATGATTTTGCTCATTTGGCTGTGTGTTGCAGACCGCTTACAGGCTGAGATCACAACTTATAAGAAATACATTCAGCATTTCTCTAACGGCCATTTTATTTACCATTCTCAAATATTTGTTTATGGACGCGCAAACTTTGCTTTAAAATTAGCACTCCATTGTCGTCGTGTTTCTTAGATGTTGTGCAAATTCGTTAGCGAAGTGTGAATGTAAAGTGAAACACCTGTCAAATGTCATCGTGAAATCACCGTCCTGTCTTTGGTCAGGGTTCGTTCCTCATTTGATATGACGTCTACACGGAAAATCTTGCCGTGAGTGAGCAAAATAAGGGTTTTTACCTTTGTCTTGTTGATTACGCTAAAAAAATGAGTGCGTGTAACGTGTACACGCAATTTAAATATCGGTTTGTATTGCGACTGATTTGACGACAACACGACATTAAGTCGTTTCAGATTTTAATAATACAGAACAAGTTCGGTACCTTGATTGATAGAGAGTTCGCTCGATGTCAAAAAATGAAGAAATTGGTTTTACGTACACCCGGGCGGAGCTGCGAACGCAACTGATATTAATAACATGATATTGATAAGCTTATCACGGGCTTACATTGACGTTGCCGTCACTAATACTGGCCACTGTGAATTTCAATTTGAAAATTTTAAATGCCGAAACGGCGTTCAAGGAATATGGATTTCCCTTATATCAAAAAAAGTCTTCAGTTACTCTCAAGTCAGCCTAAAGAAATATTGCTTCATAAATATTATTAAGTTTTGTTTAGAAATGGTCTTTATATTATTTATTAATGGGAAAATTAAAAAGTTCATAAATAATACGAAGATCGTTTGTATAATACAGTTATTACAATTTTAATAATTAGATAGAAATAGTAGAAAAGCCGCTTTTGAACATATAACAGATACTAACGGGGGCGGTTGATGACAATAAAATTATAAAAGATTGATGTTTTCTTAAAACGATTTGTAAGTGGAAAACGACTATGCGGACCATAGCAAAGTAGATGGTCACCGCTGCCCATGGACACCCGCAACCTATAACAGTCACTTGCGCGTGTCCGGCCTTTTAATTACGAATACATTCTCTGCTCCCTTGTCAAAGTTCGGTGGGCATACCGCTAATGGTAAATCGTTCCAGAGCCTCACCGTACGTGGTGGAAAATTGCGCATGAAGCGTACGACGGTAGAACGCCAACCATCAAAATAGTGACGGTGGTACTGCCGGTCAGCGGTGCGGTGACGGTCACCAGCGGCACGGATGAGGGTGAGTAGTTCTTCAGAGCACTCCCCATAGCATACGCGATTTAAGTTAATACAATTATAAGAGTTATTGCTATAATTGCTTTTCATTTGATTTAGTTTGATTTTTGTTTTTAGAATATGTAAACACTAAAAATGGAACGGTCGATTATTCTAATACAATATGAAATGTTAAACTCACCATAAAAAAGATTAAATTTAATAATAAAGATGATAAACTTTGTTACTTCAACAATATTTATTTGATAAAAATAACTTATGTAAGACCTACATTAACATTAGGAAATCATTACAAAGTTTTCTTTTTCAATGAAGGATAAGACTCCTTTATACACGAAACACTTCCTTAGTGTCAAGAAGTGGCATTTAAGGGAGTGCTTCGAAAGAGGGGAAGGGTCGGAGAGGGTTTTTTGAGCCGCAACGGTAAAGGTACAAAGTTGTAGTTTTGAGAATTATATTCAGTGAGTTTAAATTTACTTTATTTCAGAATTTTCTCTAAGACTATCTCGACTTCAAACACAAGTTAATTTACACACTTAGCTACAATTAATCAAACAGCACAGTTTCGAGAAATATTACTGTGATCAGAGTATAAAGTGTCCACCTTGATGCATCGTCTCGTGAGAAAATTGTTAATCCGCCTATATAATCTCTCAGGAAGCCCAAAAATCAGAAGCTTCAAAAGTAGCGCGTCGTGCATTCTTCTATCAAAGACTTTCGCAGCATGCAAAGTAACAGCCAGGGCCTCATCTTCGCCCTCGATCGCCTCTGCCCGACGATAAGTCAATAAATAAAGTGAGAAGATCACCAGTTCAGCGATCTCTACGAAAACCGTACTAGAGGTCATCGGGCGGCCGGTGATCCTTTAAAGGGCCCAGGCGCTGGCGGTTGATATTGGACTTAATTATTTACGAGAACAAAGAGGTAATTGCGATTGCTCAGTATCTGGGCGGACCTGAACGTTCGTCTTCCTTAGGGATGGAGTGCACTAAAGCGGTCTTTCAGGGACGCGCGTCTGCGCTGAAAGAGAAGGGTGACAAAGCAAGTATGCTAAGACCGGAACGAATATTTTAAACACGACGATAGGTATCCCATCCGAACCAGTCGACTTGTGGATTTCAAGGGAAAAAAAGTGTTCTACCTCCGGATGCTTGTGTTAAACGAATATCCGTCATAATGTTTCCGTACGGAATAAGTCATATCAAAAAGTTAAATTAAGTAAATTATAAGCTAAAAGCATTGTTATAGAGCATCAGGTCCATCTCGAAGTTCTCAGCTATTGACAATACAACGTTTATACAACTAATTGGTGCCGATTGGTAATTTCATACAAAAGAAGAATATTAAATAGATCCTAATTAATATGTCATCTGACCTGCCCTCCGCCGAGCCAGGTGCCGAGCCCGAGCTGGGGCACGCGGTGGCCGTCGTTGAGCGTCAGCAGGGGCGCCACGCCGGCGCCGCCGGAGATCTGCGCACACGATATCTGGGAGGAGACAAAACGAAAAACTAAAAAAAGAGAAATATTCAATATAAATTTTGTAAAAGTTTAATAACTTTTTATAGCATTGTCGAGGGGTATGATAGTTACCATTGAGTGGGTGGTCACTGTGGCCTATAGATATTCTCAACACCAAAGGAGTAGTAGTTCGTTTCAGGCCTTTTGGAAAGGAATAAATATCTAATGAAGGGTAAATGAGCTAATCGGATGGAGCAGAGTGATGGAGGGGGAAATCGGCTGCTGTTACTGTTTGAACACTTGTTGTTTTTGTCTACGTACATTGTATTCTCATAAATACGCAAAAAAAGGACACTAAAAACATATTGTCTTTAATGTTATATAAATAACACATTATGATGTAATATAAGCTTACGCCTATTTCACAGAAGGATAGGCAGAGACTAAAGATCTCCACGTGATATGATCTTTGCATATCTCTCTTGCTTCACGACGTACATTAATCTTTTCGTGCAAGCTTGTTGATTTCGGGTGCTTAAAATTTGACTCTCTTTTAATGTGCAACCTTTTTGGCCCGTTCAGATTTTCTAGGATTCTTGTCGACCCTTTCATCACATACATCTGCTCTATAGATCTGTTTTGTCAGTCCACCTTCATTCATCCTTTCCAGATGGCCAAACCACCGCAGTACACCTTTTTCTACTCTAGTTACTACATTCTCTTTCTCCATACGCCGCTCTTGCATATCACTATTTCTACATCTATCAAGTTTCCATCAAACTGACACTGTCTTCGTTTATTAGTCGTTTTAGTTCATTAATTATTATTTCTTTATTTTGTCAAACCAATAATGTTGAATGTCAGGATCTTTCTCCCGAAGAAAAGTACCTTATGGTATTATACCATGGAAATAGCTGAAGTAAGTCAATTTCCCCATCGTCACACCAGTTTATGTTATTTACCGAGTTGCAAAAACTTCAGGGTTCAGTTCGCCAGCCGTATTTCCAACACATAGACTCCTTTGTAATTACTATCGTCTATGGCAAAGTTTAAAACCACAGTTGCACTAACTGAGTTAAATATGACATTTCAAGTCTTAAGTTGTCGTTAAATAATTCCGATGTTGGGTAAACTACATTTTAAGCTAACTGTAGAATCTAGACAGCATGGGATTATCTTTACTTATTTGTCCAAAATTAACTCCGTACTGTTCAAAGTCTGGTATATATTTTGGAGGAATTCATCATTCATTGAAGTAAGATAGTTAAAGACAACGACTTCAAGTAGGCATGTTATTTGACCGCCTCTCCAATTTATGGCAAACGTACGGTTATATGACCAGTCAAAGACAAATTCTAAAATTCCAGACCTATTCAAGAACCTGTTCCTTTCTAATATCGTCCGACCCGATCGCATCACGAAGGTTGTTTTTCCAGTCAAAATGGCTACTGCTTTTTTTTATCTCAATCAAATCATGAGAAACGTTTCCGAGAACAATTTTATGAGCACGACTCGTTCGGCGGCGAATGTGTTTGTGGCGATCGCGGATTTAGACTTCCTTATGTGCATGCCGCTAACCAAGCATATGATTACATAAAATGACCGTGTATCCATTCCGTATAATACAAAGCTTATTTAAGTAATTTATAAAATACTTTTAAATATTATCGTCTTTAGCACAACCTATGCGGTATGTATGCGTACATTTTATGGTCTAGGAATTTTATAAAATGTCAGCTGCAACTCAGATAAAATAAAAAATAATAGACAAAATTTACATATAGGAACAAAACGCTGTGAAATAAACGACCGAAATTTAACAGAGATTATATTTTGGCATGAGTTTATCGCTCACTACGATATCTAAGAGTTTTGAAATCCTGGTTGGTTATTAATTAATATTTTTTTTTATTCATCGATTAAAATTATTTTTGGTGGGTAAATTCGGATACCAATTTTTGTTTTGCACATCTTAATTTGTCGTCCGTAATAAAAAATAGAATTAACGGTTTATAATTTTATCGTGATTATATTGTATAATTTTCAAGATCCCCTTCCATCTCAGGATCGCCCTACTTGTCTTCGAAATGCTTTCGGTAGGCTTTTCAGTGCTGTAAGATGTCAGTGTGCTGAACTGCTTATTGTGCGCGTGTTTTCTTCAAAACGAGATTTATAAACGTCGATGGCTCTCAACGGCGATCGCTGGGGACTTTATGGTGATATGATGAGTTGTTTTCCAACCGACGTTTCGTTCGGGCTATCGATATGAGCTAAATTCAACAAACTTTACATCGACGTTAAGAAATTTCCTTATCACTGGATTCGTCGTCATCTCAGCTTAAAACGAAACGGGCTCATGTTGATCGGCGCAGGAGAGTTTTGTTGAAGTTCGATCGCAAACGATCAAATACGGTTTACGATATTGTGACAACGAACAAAGTTAATGTTAACAATCCATAAAGACGTCAACAGTCTAATTAACGGGCATCCAAAAACGACAGCAATAAACGAAAAAATCGTTACAAAGAAACACCTTTATTTGAAGCCGGTTAAAAATTAAAGCTTTTAACATTTACCTTTTTACCGCGAGGAAAAAGAATCGGGTCTCACAGGCGCATTCAGTTTGCACCACCTCACCCGGAGGACGAGAGACAGCTAACGTTGGGTGTTATACTATTTCTTTGCCGGTGCGTTCGAAAAAAACGGACGACCGAGACGTCGCATCCTCTCGTACACCGCAATCGAGACACGGCCGTTTCCGACTTCTCAGCTGGTGGGGTCCGTGACCGATCTCGCATATGGTCGGAACTTCATATGACCTCTTTTATTTTTCCCAAAAATCAACGATTACACGAAAAAAAAAATTGTCATTTGCGATGCTAGAAGAGGCTGCGATAACCGACCAATACGTAAAAAATGTGCTATTGGATTGTATTTTTTGAAAAAGTTCAAAATAATCGGAAAATGTATTAAATGCAAAGGAGAATATTTTGGAAAACAATAAAATAATTTTATTTAGTAATAAACTATTTTATTTATTATTAATAACAAAACATTCATTGCACAGCGCGTACACCCGCACGTCACATTTGCTCATGTCGTCCTAAGCCGTCCTTTAGCAAATTACAACCAACTAGCTTTTTGCCCGCAGCTCCGCCTGCGTGGGGATAAAATCAATTCCTTCTTTTTTTATGTCGTTCGATGGTGCTATCATTGATGCTTATCCCGACACTGTTTCCGATGAAGTTCCAATTTCGCTGTGAGTTCCGATTCGGTCTTATTCTATATTCCGATTATAACAGCAAATGCGAGGGATACAGGACTCCCTCTCGTTTTAAATCGCTCGATATCGATATCAATTCCGTTATTTTTTCTTGAATATTGCACAAGAACGCATTAGCGAGTATAAGGTGTGATATGTATAATCCAGAAAATATTCAATCTGGGCTCTAAGTTTTCGTCAAATCGTATGACATTTGTAATAGTGTACTTACAAGATACAACTTTGAGAGAAGACGCAATATAACGACTCCATGGTTCGTTTTAGTACACTATGAATTTTTCAATAATTAATCATTGAGTAACAATCGGATTGTTAACACTCTCTCTTACTCACGCTTTCGCTCTACCTCACCCTCTGACCCTATGCCTTCACCCCCAATCCTCATTCCGTATCCCTAACAACGCTCCTTCTCTACGCAAAGCAAATCATTAAGCATGACAAAATAAATATGTCTATAGGCAAATAAAGTAAATATAACAACATTTAAATCGTCTATCATACATAAAAAAATAAAGTTATGCATACAGGAAAAATAAACAGTAGCTCATATTTTATGTGATAATAAGTTTTATCACTATACTAAATTTTATCAAAATTGTTCAAGTCATTGTCGAGTTATAAACAGACAACAAACAAACAATAGTCATTTATATATTACAGAACGCTACAACTATTAGTACACCAAAGTTTATTAAAATCAGTCTCACCACGGCTGAACTACCAAATTTCATCAAAATCATTGTAGCGATTTTGGCTTAAAAGCCGACTTGACAGACAGACTTTCGTATTTATAATAATAGTATGTAATGTTTTTAGTACTATATCACAGATGTATTTTACTTTATGGCAATCAAGAAATACATTCGCTCAAATGTTAGTAATAGTAAATCTGGAAGAAGTCAGCTGTACCAAAAAGTTTCTCCTGCAATTTCTACAACTTTTGAGAAAAGCGATTTTCTTGAATCAATTTGAATTGAACGAAACAGCAGACTAACATACACGAGAAATTTATAATGCTCATCTGATGTGCGAAAAAAAAACTAAATTTTTTATTTATACATATTCTACATAAAAAAAAAACTTTATGTGAAGTGACAATGCCGACACAAAGAATAAATAAAGAATTGAATAAACAACAAACAACAGAGATTGTTGTTTAATCTCTAAACATTATATTACAATCAGATATAATTTCATATAAAATTTTTGCATTGTCTTTAGAGATATTTTAAGCTAATAAATAAAATAGTTGCTTACGAGTGCATGAGTTAAAACACAAAACAACGACAAATAGGTGCTATCCATGGCTGCGGCGAGAGGCCGCGGAGTCGCGTAGCGTGAAACTGCGCGTGCGCAGCATGCGCGCGCGCAGAAGGACACTACGTTCGTTAAGTTGCGCATCCACTAGCCTCCGCGCCAAAGATCAACGCGCTTTGAGAATTCTTTGAGAGATATGGATAACGTTTGAAAATAAACTACAGTTGCTACGTCAATATTACAAAGTTGTAATATAATGAAATATGCAACATGGCCGGTTGTACATCTCGTACGCCACCCAACATTGTCCTTTTTGAACGTACGCGTGTTACGTGGCGAGTAAGGCGACATCGTTTTTTGTAGAATACTCCTTCAGAATCTATTTCCATACATGCCCGCGTTACGCAAATTAGACGGAGAGCGAAAGCTAATGTTAACAAAAAGTGAAGTCGTTCGTAACGCTGCTAGTGCGCACAACATATTCGCGCATCCTACACCGAACGCGTGTATTTTTCTTCTATTGCTGATTTACAGATATTCTACAATATTTTAATGCAGTTGGTTTAGCTTTCGATGTATATTGTCATATTTACCAATACCGGTATCAACGTTATTGTCATTCTTGTAATCACTTAACGTGGAATTTTGGGGTTTCAAAGTTTTATTATGGAACATGGTTTATGTACTATATTGTATCAAATCAATATAAATAAATACGATTAAATATCGGCACTCACACGCACCGCTTTTTGTGAGCATTCGCTACATAAAATTACAATTATTACTACACATATTTTCAAAACAAATATTTTAACTCAACTTTAATTTCAGCTTTTTTAGACAAGGTTGTACACCGAAAAGTTATTGACTTAAATCAATTTAAACAATTCGCTTTATGCCGGTATGTTGGCGCCTATTTTGTTATTTAACATATTTGTTCAATTATCTTAATCATTTCATTCCATGACATTATATCCCGCTCCTAAACTATCTTCGACCAGCCCCAAAGTGCACTCGATAGACCTGCCGCCGCGACGCACGCACACGTAAATAAAAAAACCGACTAAGAAACATGTCGGACCACGCCCGCTGCGGGGATCGAAGCCTTTACTACAAAGAAATGCACTACAGATGAAAAAAATATGTTGGTATCCTTTTTTCATATTTCCCACACAAAGTAGGTACAAACGCTTTAGTCGCCTATAACTAGAGAAACAAGTAGGTATGTGTGTATATGTACTGTTACTATTAAATTAGGGTAAATTAAGGTGCACCAGCAAAAGAGCGTATTTTCATGTCACTTACGGCCTTTTTTTAGAAGTGAAGTTTTTCAGCAATAACTCAAAAACGGTAAAACCGATCATCTTCAAAATAGTTTTCAATGAAAATATATTTTTTTAAGTGTTACCTTTGTAATTTTTTTCATATGTTTTCGACATGCGGCTTAAAAAACAAAGGGGAGGCAACATTTATGCCACTTCCGGAGCAATTATTGAGAAAATAGCCATTTAATTTTAAAAAAATGCTTAAAAACTTTAAAGTCTTTTTAAAAGAACTGTCGAAATATGTTCCACAAGTTAATGTTTGCTGGAAAAAATTTTTTTCAGATTCTGAAACATATATGGAGTGAAGCTTACATAAGAATTTGCTAGTGGAACTCCCTGCGGAGGTGGTGTGTCAAAACGACTCCAGCCGTTTCCCTGGCCGATGGCGATTCTTTGGACTTCTTTCGTAGATCACGTCATATTCACAAAAACCTCTATCGTTACTACGAACCGTTTCCCGTACCATTTGTAAATTAGCTCCCAAGTTGCTTGATCAGCACGCCACAATCTTTGTTTAAGTGGTGGTCCTTCGTTTTTTATTTATATAATTACACGAAAACTGTGTTCGGATTCTAATTCTCGAAAAATTGGAAATAAGTCTAAGCATATATATAGAGTATATCAACCTAGTGCTTTCTGAGTTTACTGTCGCATTTATGACAATGATCGTCGATGAGCCCTCGCCTGCTCTGAGTCAGCGTGGAGGGCTAAGGGCCCGAGATCTTCTATTCGCGTTGAAGGAAATTCAAAACAGGTTCATGAGAATGTGGAGGACGGCACAACAATCAAGCCGTTGTCGAGCGGTGGGAGGTTTCGTTTTCTTATTGAGACCGTCGAGCACCTAAAAAATAATTACAATGAACATTATACAATTTTATTTTTTGTTTAATTTTATAAAATAACACGGACATATGATAAAATACCTCAACATTATCCAATTATACATAAAACCAAAATTACTATTTGTACACATATTATAACGAAATGGGATTCGTACACTTTTTAACCACAATCATTAGAATCAATTGAAAAGTTCAAGTACATATCAAGACAATGCCAATTAATTTTTGAAACAAGTATCGTATATCTGGATAACATTTCAATTGATTTAAATACCTTATTAAAGCTCTCTTTAAAAAACAATCCAACCAATCTCATTGTCTTATTTTTATTTCACTGTCCAAAACTATATTTATAGTGTTTTAGTATGTACATTTTATTTTTTTTACATGAGTACTCATTATGTATAAATGAATTTATATTTTGATATCTCTATAACAGCTGTAACAATTGCAATTAAAATTTAGATTTTGATAGTATTTAGCTTTTCAAGTTTATTTATATAGGTACCTTTCTTGGAATAAAGTGATTAAATTTTTTATAAGTTATTTTATTTCGCCATTTCACTGAATTTTGCGGTAATTGGATTGTTACATGTCTTGTCGAGGTATCAGTAGGCTTAACATAACGTTCTCAACAACAGATGGCACTGCACAAAATAAATTAGATGTTACTATTAACGTGAGAGCAGGTAGTGGATAAATTTTATATACTGTGTATCTATATATTCATTCTTAGAGATGAACATAAACAACTTTCTCCGCAGGTAATTACCATACTCCAGCGGTGAACTCGAAAGACGTCAGGCGAAGCACGGTTGCCCAGTTATTATCAATTAATTAAATTCTAGTTTTAAGTAGAATTAAAGTATAAAATATAATATGATAAATTAGACTTCAACATGTCAAAAACTTGCCAAAATAATGATGATTGCTCTCGACCGGGGACTGGTGATTGTTATTTAATTCATTATGAATAATGGATACCGGATTTATTACCGCTCTTGACGTACTAACGGCGTACTGCGTTCCTACAGCGGGATGGTACAAGTCTGATGCCGAAATTAAATACAAAAATCAATATTAATGTGCCAGTTAACCATAATGTATGTAGTATTGTAGTATTGTATTGTGACAATGTAAGGCACTGTCAGTCAATATTTCAATATGCATGATTGTTATGACATGAATATGAAGTTTAATATATTCATATTATAACATATAGTTAATATATTATGTATATAATTATATGAACTCACGTCCATTTCCCAAAAGGGTAGGCAGAGACTATAGATTTCCACATACGATCTTTGCCCATCTCTCTCGCCACATTGACATCCATCAATCTTTTCATGCAAGCTCGTCAGTTTCGGGTGCATAAAATTTGGCTCTTTTTAATAACGTGAAAGCTGGGTATGGCAGAAAAAAAATGAAAGTAGAATCGGTACAATGCAGTGGAGATGCGATCGCTGCGTAGTAAGTGCGGAGTGTCTCGGAAAGATAGAGGTAGGAACAGTGAAGTCAGAGAGCGGGGTGGTTTGAAGGAGGATGTAGTGACTGGAGCAGAAAGACGTATACTGCGGTGGTTTGGCCACCGGGAGAGGGTGAATGAAGGTGGACTGACCAAACAGATCTATAGAGCGAATGTGTGCGATGGAAAGGTGGGCAAGGGTCGCCCTCGAAAATCTTATGCGGACCATATTGTTGCCATATATATTATTATATGTTCTAATATGAATATATAAATATAACCTAATGTAACCTGAAACGACTGCTGTAATACGAATGCGAGTACGAGAGTTCAAACTCCAAAATCTGTTTTGGTAGCAGGCACTATAAAAACGTAGCTAAACACAAATTTATAAAATTTTTCATCGGCATGTTTCACATCTCCCGCACAAGTCTATGAATCGTTTCAAAGGAGTGTTACATCTTTTTTCAACTAAGTAATCTTTGGTCTTCGATCTAAATCAGAACCGGTCTACGGCCTCACGAACCGGCTGTTAAAGGAAACTTACTATAAGCAAAATTAAACTCGGTTTTGAAACATTTACGTTTTATATTCACGCGCAATGTGAATTTTTACAGGAATGTATGTGGGTAAATTTTTAACAGACGTGCACATTTGTCGACTTGGCGCTAGATCACTCATGTGAAACGTGTACTCCCGAACACACAAAAAGGTGAAGTTCTATCAAAGTTCCAATTTAAATACCACAGGAGATATTTTAATAAACATTACAATGCATATAAAAAAATATCACAAAGTGAACCAGTGTAATTAGGGTTAGGGTTGCTTTTAACTAAGAATAAAAAATCAAGTTAATAATCACTTGAACAATTTCTATTGTTCTTGGTTCTCCAAGTAGAAATCAGTGGTACATTTCTTGTGTGTCTGTTTGTGTGTCTATCTGTGTGTCTGTTCACTTTCATCTCTGAAATTACTAAACGAATTTTAAAGTGATTGTCATGGGTAGTTAACTTGCTTGTGTAAGATCAGTAACAAAAGCAAATCTTATATATGTAACTGAACGATTCTTGCATGTATCTAAATATACGCATAGTTATCTAGCAAACGGCCCCAATAACTTCAATGAAAACTTTTATTTTGATAAAATCTTCCACTTCATCTGTATGGGTAGCTTCTTCGGGCAAAAGCGAGATAAAAAATATGAACGTTACTTTATTTAGCGCCATTCGTACAATTTTGAGGTAATTATATTGTTGTTAAATATTTATGGTTGAGAATGAACACGGAGATGGAAGTGACTGATCAAGTGCAATCGAACATTAGAATCGAAATTGAAAACGGAACCACAAATGCGTTAGCGCATCTTTAGCTAACACCGACTCCAAAAACAACTAATTAGTATAATAAGATTTTGAACTCTGTTTTTCTTTTTAATCATTCTTATTAATCCTGTCTGCACTGACTTTGTATATGAGGAATTTATTATTAATATTCTATGAACCTTATTTTAATGATATAAAACCCATATGTCGGCCTAAACTACGCTCAAGTTACCTACGAAAATCCCTTGAGATTCATCAAGTACTTCTATACTTCTGAGACTTTATGTGTTCAAACAGACAAACAAACAGATAAAATTTTCATTAGTAGCATTATTGAATTTTGTTCCATTACATGCATCACCCGCCATCAATTTTTGATAATTGTTTTCATGGTACACATACGATTCGACGATCTTGTTATATGTATAGGTGTGCCCGCGGCTACGCTCCGAATTACGGCTAATAACTCTATAAATCATAGCCTATGTACACATAAACAAACATACAAACTTTCGTATTTAAAACACAAGTGGGATAATAAAAGTACGGTCATGCGCTCGAGTGGACGCTCGCTGTTTACGATTCACGCCGCCCGCGCAAGACAGGCCAAAAATTACAGCGTTAGAGCTCTACGTGACTGACGACTGAAGAACGCCAGCTCTAAACACGTTTTGGCGCCGTCAAATGACGTTATAGAGTTAAACTGTCACACTTTCTGTATCCACTCTACGCAAAAGGTTTAATGTGATCATGGAAGTCGGTTCTCACCTGTTTGGCGAACTAAAATTTTTGGCAAATGGTGTACCGATGCATACATAGTCTACATTTAGTTTTGATTTTGATAGCTGGTGCTCGCACCTTAATTCACGTGTTCACTCTTTTTTTGAAACAACTGAAACGCCACCTATTGTAAAATCTGTAAACTGAAACTTAAATAATCCCAGAACAAACTTTAATCGGCTAATTTTCACCCTTAGGGGTCAAATTAAAAAAAAAATCCTTTCTGTGTCTATTACCTGTATCATAATAGCTACCTGTGTACCAAATTTCAGCCCGATGCGTTCAGTATATTGATCAGATCAGTCAGATGGTACCTATGTTCCTCATGGATCCTATCATCAAAGTTTAGCTGGTATCACATCATCAGTTGCATTCCACACCATGCTTTTTTATGGGCGTAATTCGTTTGACAACCTCAACGAAATCTCATCGCAACCCTTGAAATTAATTGTCGCTCAAGAGTCGTAGTCTTTGTGTAGTAGTAGGGGCAGCACGTGAGAGCCGGCGGCGAGCGCGGACGTCCACTCGCATCGACTGGTAGCGGGCCAACAATAGTACGGTGTGCACTACACACTAGTGATCATCTCTGGTCTTCGTCATCAGTTTAACTTCACCAAACGACGCTCGCCGAGGTCAAATGCATGAGTTACTATAGAAAATATCTCAATTACTGTAGGTGTGCACATAATATTTGAAAAGTCCCGTCAATTTCTCTTGCATCTAGTCATTAGATCTCTGTTCTGACAAAAAAAAAACCATATAGGCTGTATTAGAGATTCAGCCGCAGTGGAGTACGTAAAGTCTTGTGCGTGCTGGAGTGCTTATACTCTACATTAAAAACCACGACAAATATAATCAAACAAATGCTTAAACACAACTAATATTTATTTATATATTTATACGTATTTTATTCAAGCATGAGCACTATACTGCACTACTATGACGTCGTGTGCTCTGCCAAATGCCATAATTTACACTCGAATCGATCAATGTACTGCTGAATAATCACTAAATAAACGCAATGCGCGATGGTAAATTTAGTTCCGAATGTGTCGTACGACTACAGCGCCATTTACGTCATCAACGTTGCACTATCGAGTAATGGCTTTTATCCCCTAAACAATGGTTATAAAATAATGCCGGTGGCGATATACTTCTAAAGTAATAATCGGTATTGTCATAACGTATTTCCTCACATTTGGTTTTGACAAGAGAATGCCTACTGACCTAAATAAGAGACGTTTCACATCAAAACTTAACCGCTATTACATCATGATTTTCAGTACACTATGTGCTGTATTATGAGATAACCTATCTTGCTCAACAATCTGAAAGAAATTTCAATGCCATTCTTGTAATATTTATCATTGAAGCATTCAGTATTCATTTGTGATCTTCATCATCAGTTTCGTTTCACGATTTCAAATGACGCTTTCCGAGAGCAAATGCATTGGTTACTACAGAAGATATTCAAGTTTCCAGATGTATGCCTATAACACTTTAGGAATTCTAGCAGGTCCTCAAGAATCGCATCATCAGATCACTGTTCTGACAAAAATGGGGTTAACCGAAAAGTATAATCTTTCGTATAAACGAAACTCAACTTACATATAAATGTATTAATCATGATACAAATTGAAACGCTAATACGTAATAAATAATATATTAAAAACAATTTATTACAAAGGCAACAACTTTACATCATAAAACAGAATCGGATTTTCGTATGAAACAATAATTGTGAAAATTAGAATAAAATTATAATACACAATATTTAAACAAACAGTCGACACCTCGGCTCTTGACACTGGTAATACCTGTTCAGCATCAGCAGTTTCATTTTGAAATGTCATTCACCCGTTGACGCGAATCTAAATCCTTTATTAATCCTCCGACGTATCTAATCCTTTATTCATATAAAACATATTCATATAATGTAAATAATATAAAACCCGGTGTGAAAATAAAAAAATAATTCCAACATATAAAGATACGCTATTCAAGAGTAGTATAGCCTGTATTTTATTTTGATACTGGCACTCGTCCTGACATGGACCGTGCACTGTATCGGGGCTGGGCACGAATTGATAACGGGACCGGGGTCGAAGCCGGGTACAGCAGCGGGACGAGAGCCGATAGCCGGAACGAGATGGAGATTGGTAGCCAGGTCTTTGCTTATAAAAAATCAATGAACACATTCTATGTCCACAGGGGCGAAGTCGCGGCCGGAAAGCTTGTCGTTAAATAAAATGTTTTACAGTGAAGTCTCGATAATTCGAATTTCAAGGAAAATGTTATTTTTTGTTAATGCACTTTCTACTGAATAAGTTATTTCAAGATACAGAGGATTACGTTTAAAATTTCAACTCGAAAAAGCCCAATTTCTAAGAATATCTTTTGAGTTGTAGGGCCATAGTTAAGTAAAAATTCAACTAAGTTTTATAATAATAAACTTTCTATCAATCAATGAGGCCAAACATGAAGAAATATAAAATACACAGATGTGTTACTTAGAAAGGTTATTTACATTTGCACGTGGACAAAGACAATGGAACAAAGCACCGTACATTCCTTTTGGTCTCTATCGCTACGCGGTCGAGGAATTCCAGTTAAGACGTCATCACATTTTACTAACCGCAACTTACGGAGATTTTATGGAATTTGATTTATAGAGTAAAAATATGCATTATCGATACTTAATAGGGAAATAACATTCGGTTCGATGATATCGTTTTAGGGCTTCAATGGAAAGAAATGGCATTTTTTTTTCAAATTATTGTGGGTTTCCACAAAATAAGGTTCGAACTTTTGAAATACCATGTGGTATCTTTAATGAAGATTTACAGTTAATCTAATACAAAAAATATTCAATTATGACTTGTAATTCCAACATGTTAATGCTCCGCGGTGTACTACATTTTAGGTACCTATCGTTATATGTAATCAAGATAAGTGACCTCTTATTGCCAAATTTATCAGCGAGCGCCCCAAACACTCTGGGATTGGTGTGTATCGTGCAACAACAAGGTCGCTGAGACATAACATAAATGGTTGTGCAAGAGGCGCGGGCGCACCGCGGCTGATAGTCTATAATGTCTTTTAATTAGTAATGTCGACATTATGTCAAAGTAGAAGTCATGCGGTCAGGATTAACCATTAAATTATCACAAAAATACGGCATCGCATGAACTACCTTTTCACTGTGACATTTCATTTGGTATTGTTAGCGATACGCGGCCATCACACGGAACAGCCTAAGCATCTATTCATATTACGGCCATAAATCGAAATTGCTTTCTCGTTCAAATGCTCAAAATTTTTAGACAATTGGTTAAAAGCTGCCGCTGTGATTGACATCTTTCCTCTGTCCGTAATACGAAGTTTGACGATGACGTGTCTGACGTGCGTCTGAACCGATACAAATCCATGTCGAAATCGTTCGTTAAGAGGTCACAGTTGGTCCGCTGACCTCGACGGCGGTCAAGCGCTATCGGCAACGTCGGGACCGCAAACGTACAAGCTCACTTAAGGCGTACATACTCTTCGATGACCTTGGAAAGTTTATGTGATGATTCCCATATCGGTTTTTAAATTTTTAACTCAGTAGTTATCGAATCTCGTCGTCACTCAGCGACATCTATTAGCGAACAGTCAAAATGTAATAAGCGAATGTTGAATGTAGATTGCTCACATTTCACTGAAAACGCTGACAGTATTGTTCATTTCAAAATTTATTATATTCTAACTCAGTTAAATCCGCAAATCGTCGTGTATGGCCCCGACTAACGTACTCGCCAAATGGTTGCGAGACTGGCGACTCGACTGACGATCCGAACGGTGCTTCTATGGCATACAGATGGCGGAAGATGATCATCAATCATAATCGGAACAAATGTATCCCTCTTACTGACCAGATCTAATCAAGAAATAACTACTCTCTTAATTAATCTTAATATAAAAAGTGTCCACTTTTCATACTTACTAAAGTACTTGAGAGCAACAAAAAACCGTTATTGATATTATGGTAATAATTTGATTGACTTATAAGCAATCTAATATTTTTCATTTCATTTTACTTAGGAGAAATATAAATTTTTTTTGATTATTCTTTGTTGTCCATAAGTATGTCTTGAGTTAAGTTTGAAGTGGGTTGGTACCTACCTACCTTCTTGCGTAGTAAACACATAGATCGTACTTACATATTTATGAAAAAAAAAAAGTAAGAAGAATACGCAATATTTTTTTTAAATTTTTAGTGCATGTAAATAAAATAAAATAAGCTTTTATTGCCGTTTTCTTGTTTACAATATTGTGTAACCTTGCTACTCTACTTTTATATAAGACAATACTAATTAATTTACATTATATCATCGGCAATCGGGTTGTTGCTCGTAACAGCTTGTCCTGCGACAAAGGCCTCCTCTAAAAATTTCCATGTTTCTCGATCTCTGGCTATACGGGTCCATTTGGCTCCTGCTATTTGTTTTATATCATCTTCCCAGCGTTTATGCTGTCTCCCTTTACTTCTTTTGTTACCCCTTGGATACCACTCCGTTATTAGTCTGGTCCACTTTTCTTTTTCTTCCCGCAACATATGTCCCGTCCATCTCCACTTCAGTTTTATGCATACACTATGCGCATTTTTGAATTTAGTCTTATTTTTGATCTTTTCCAAATTTACCCTATCTTTTCTTTTTACCCCAACTACACTTCGTTCTATGCTGTTCTGGCAAACTTTTATTTTATTTGACAATTGTTGTGTAAGGGCCCATGTTTGGCAGCCATATGTTAGACAAGGTAGTATGCACATGTTGTATACAATTCTTTTACTTTTTGATGACATTTCTTTATTCTTCACTTTTTCGCTAAGGCTCCAATACTTTTTCCATGTGTTTGTTATTCTCCTGTCTATTTCTTTATTCATGGTGTTGGTAGGGGATATCAACTATCCCAGATATATGTATGCAGTTACATACTCAATTTCCTCATTGTTTACTCTAACCGTATCCAAATCTTTAGGCTCAGCATTAGTCATTATTTTTGTTTAAGTTCATTGTTAACGCCGCTTTTTCACTCTCATCTGATAAGATTAAGATAAGGTCTGGAAAAAATGCTGCAACAACATTTTTTCCAGACCCTTTTGAGTTTTCAGAAAACAGAATTAGATCATCAACAAATCTCAGATAGTTAAGTTTTTCGCCGTTTATATTCAGGCCCATATACTCCCATTGTAGGTTCCTAAAGATCATCTCTAGTACCGCCGAAAATAATTTAGGTGAGATGGGGTCCCCTTGACGGACTCCTCTTTGAATACTAAATAGCTCTCCCGTGGCTTCCAGTTTTACTTGAGCAGTACTTCCTGAGTAGATGGTACTAAGAGTTCTGATGTATTTCATTTGAACACCTTGACATCTTAGTGCTTCCCAAATGTATTCATGTTCAAGCGAGTCAAATGCTTTTTGGAACTCAACAAACACTATGTAGTATGTTTTGTTATATTCTTGATATTTTTGGAGGACCTGTCTAAGGAAATGAATGTGATCAATTGTCGAAAACTTGCTACGGAAACCAGCTTGCTCCTTTGGTTGATTTTCATCAAGAGTGACTGCAATACGAGAAAAATAATTTTGGAAAACACTTTGTTAGACATTAAACTTATCGGTCTGTGGTTGTTTATGTCCCCTTTTTCTCCTTTTTTGTGAAGTAGTACTATCGTTGACTTCATCCAGTCCGTGGGTATATAGCCAGACATGAGTATTTCATTGAATATATTTGTTAATATTGCGGATTATAGCGAGCGATATGCGAGCTATAGCGGATGCTGCACTTTTGAGTAGTTCATCTGACACTCGATCCGATCCTGGAGTTTTGTCTAACTTCTGTGAGTTTATAGCCTTTATTAGTTTTTTTTTTAATATAGGCGGCACTGGTTCAGAGTCAGGCCAAGCTTCAAAGTCCACGTTATGCTCAATCTTTCCTGCTTTACTCTTGTACAGATCTTTGTAGTAATCGGTGGCGATTTTGAGTATTTCTTGTCTCTTGCTAGTACTATCATTATGTTTGTTCTTAAGGTATGGCAGCCAATTACGTTTGTCTTCTAATTCCTTTATAGCTTTCTTTAATCCTCCTGTTCGTTCTATGTGCTTTTGCAGTGTATTTTGTCTTCTTACTTTACGATCTCTTCTTATGCTTACATTAATTTGTTCGCTTAGGCTTTTTATCTTTTGTCTGCTTTCAATACACTCTTTCCCTTTCCTTATTATTTCTTTTCTTTGTTCTAGGAGTTGTTTGGATTCGCATGAAAGCACTTTCGTTTCGTCTTCTTTATTTATTTTTGGTGTTTCTGTTCTAATCAGGTTCAAAAAGTTATTATATATTTCTTGTATTGTTGTTTTGTTCTGTGCTGTTTGCTGATGTTCTTAAATTTCTCAAAGGCTTATCGTTATCGCCTAAGCAGGGTAAATTGTTGTCTTTGTTCTGAAACCTTCTATTTTTCTTTACATGTGCTGCTGTCAAGGTTGCTCGAACCATGCGGTGGTCAGAATTGAAGTTTAGTTGATCAATTACTGATAGATTTTTGATCACTTTGCTGTTGTTGGACATAATGAAATCTACTTCGTTTTTATATAGCCCATTTGGAGAGATCCAGGTCCACTTTCGAGATGTTTTCCTATTGTAAAAAGTGTTCAGGATTCTTAACTTGTTTTCTATGGCAAATGAGACAAGTCTGTCCCCGTTCTTGGTTCTTTTCCCGTAACCATGTCTTCCTATTGTGAATTCTTCGCCTGGATTGCTTACGCCAACCTGTCCGTTGAAATCCCCCCATCAATATGATGTTTTTATATGAGTTTTGTATGGTGGCTTGTAGATCGCTGCAAAAGTTTAGTAAAAGTTTTAGTGCATATTAATTTGTTTTAGAATAGGTTTTGTTTTGAAGTCGGTTTTTATATTAAAATTTGAACATAAATTTTAATAAAAAAACCGGTCTAAATACAAAGAAAATTAATAAAATATTTTTAGTTGAATTTTAACGTTGAGTAACTTTAAAGGAAGTGAATTTATCGAAAAAAACACTAACAATTTTTTGTAGAGCATTCAATTTTCTACAAAAATAATTAATTGCCACAACTTTGTATGAACTGGTTGAGAGAAAAAAATTAATTGAAAAACGTACAAAAATCCCATATTATTTAGATGGGAATAAACCGTCGCTGTGGCACGGTTTAATACTAATATTAAGGGCTTATATGGGTCTGATATTTTGTTTTAGGTTATAAACTAAAAATTTTAGGGGCGTTGTAAAATCAAAAACCAAATTGAGAGAAATAACTAACACCCTACGATTAGGGTTCAGAGTCGTCTTGCTGACCTGTCGATAATTCATCCAGGACTCCGAAGACCATGATTATGAGGTCGTTAGACCAGATACCCCATCGCATGTTCCGACTGATTCACACGTGGTACCACCGCTCACATAATTCCCACCCGCCCACAAATACACCGCACCGACTGTATACTATACACCGACCGTATCAACGCGTATTAGAGGAGCTCCATATTAGCAAGTCCTTCTCCTGCCCGGAGGACCTCGATTTAGCTGCACTACACCTCAGTAAGAACGTCCAGACTTCGTACAGTGCGGCGACCACACATCTTTCAGCACCGACAAGTCGCCGATGGGACCTCCCACCACGCCTACAACACGCGCTCTAGTAAAAACGCAATTATAAAAGTTGTGGGACAGGTCGCGCTGTCCACGTGTCAAGCGTGATCTGATTCGCATTTCCCAAGATCTGCGGCAGGCAATGTGGACATCCAAGGGCGCCGCCTGGGGGAAGATATATTCGAACAGGCTGGCTAGGACTAAAAGTTTCTTCACGAGCTATGCCGCCTACTAACAAGAGCGCCAAATCCGGTGTATCCACTGTCCGACAGAACGGAAATGCGCCGTTATCCCGCAAAGGATCTGGCGGAAATCCTGACTGAGCCCTTGAATAAGCAATTCACCCCACACCCGGCATCAGACTCGCTCGAAATCGCATCACATCAAGCTCGAGTGGAACGCCGCGTAAAAGAGTTTCTGGCGTAAGAGAAAAAAGTCTAACTAAACATGAAAAACAATCCGAACATGGAAAATCAGTGGCTTTGTCCAAACAATAGATAATTACCCGAACTCATCGCGAAGAAAGGTCGATTCGAGCCGAAAGTTTTGTTACGTGTTTGGTATGATATTTATAGTGAAAAGCTGACACGAATACGTGACGTTTCGTCGCAGAAATATCTGGGGTTAATAAATTGAAGACGGGTGCCCTTAAAACATGACAATGTTTGACCAAGAACTTGGTGGTATCGAGCTCGTACTAGATCCGGCATATAGACCGGAACTTGCACTGTCAGACTATTTATTGAGATTAATGGTGAAATTCTTTCGTGAAAAAAAAATTGGATCCAAAAGATGCTGAAAATGCAATGCAGCGATTCTTTGTGCCACATGTTGATGTTTGTTAAAAAAAGTAATTTTCAGCTTTTGTTATATGTATGGAGTGCTCCCCCTAGAAATGTTTATTTTTGTTATTTAACTATCAAAATAAGTAGCATCCTATACAAGACACCTACACTATAAATTTCATCAATATACGTCTCGTAACTTTTGAATAAAATGCCTGTAACATACGGACGAACATGACGAAACTATAAGGGTTCTATTTTTGACATTTTGACTCGGAGCCCTAAAAATAACACGTAAATCAGGTAAGCGTTTCTCGTCCGAAATGGACACAAACGGAGAGACAGAAAGACTGTTGAGTTTTATATTACAAACAGATGTTTTCAATTTCGAAACTGGTATGTTTTTGCAGAATAAATAATTTCTTCATCCAACCAGTGTGTGTTGTGCCACTACAGGGCCCCAGTGCCACTACAACTGGGGGCCTACTTCGTATCCCCAGCGGAAACACCCAAGGTGATCTTTCGATTGCCTAAATGGAAGGCTCTGGGATCCGATGGAATTCCGACCGCAGTCATAAAACAGCTGCCTAGAAGAGCCATGGTGGCGATGTCCCACATTGTTAAGCTATTCGAGCGTATTTTGCTGCGACACCTGCACCGCCACCTGACACCAAGACAGGAGCAGTTTTTAATTTCGCAGAGGGCACTCAACTCCAGCTGACACGAGTTCTGTACTACAAGGACGCCGAGCACAACCGGGAATGCCGCACCGTTGGAATCTTCCTCGATATCGAGAATGTGGGAACCCCGAATTGTTGTATAAACTACTAGAGAAAACTTGAATCCGGTCTGCGCTTGTGCGGACAATAGCGTTATTCCTGCAGGGTCGCTGCTTCTTCGTTGCAGTCGAATACGCGACTTCGGACCTATAACCCATCGGCACCGGAGTACCATAAGACAGCTGCCCATTGCCATGTGTCTAGTCAGCTTTCACGAACGATATCCCCACTTTTGTGGGCCAACTACACGACTAGGAGGACTAGGAGGAGGATGTCATACTCACACTGTGTGCAGATGACAGCCTATTTTTAGCATCGTCCCATTGGGTCGACCTCGTAGTGGTGAAGCTGCAGAGGATCCTCGCCCTACTACCAGAGTGGCTGGAAAAATGATGAGTCACCGTCAATGTGACGAAGACGGCCGCCTTAGTGACCGGCCAACAACGTATCATGCCACCGAAGTTAAAACTCCGAGGACAGTAAGTGGAATGGCAGACCAGGTTGCGATATTTGGGCGTACAGATCGATCGCTCCATGTACATGGCTGTCCAGGTAGTGACCTTATACAAGGTCTAAATCCTTTATCGGCTTACTTATACAGCACCAGCATGGTATGCACTCTGTTCCACATCATAGAGAAAGAGGTTGCAAACACAGCAGAACATCACTCTACGGATGATCGTGGAAGCGGGGCGGTACGTCTTAAATGATGTTATCGCTCGCGACCTCTGCATCCAAACCTGAGAGGAATTCATCCAGTACATAGCCCGCCGGATGTACAAGTTTGCCGATCAGGACCCTATGAATTCCTCTGGAACATTACACCAATGCACGAGAGGTCGCCGAGAAGCCGACCGCTTCCAAGAGAAGGCGCAATCAAGTCGCCTTCCCCAACTTAAGGGTAAAGCCTGGTCAGGCTCAACGAGAGATGTGATTATCATGAGATGGACCTCCCTTCTAAAGAGTTACTACCCACATTAACCCGTCGGGGTCGTACCCCCGTCGAGAAGACGCCCAGGTTTGAGGCAAGAATAAGTTCTCCGTTCCGTGTACCTTCGACCAATTGAGTCGCGACCGATCCACGACGACAACGACGCTAAAGCGGAAAAATGCAAAGTGCATGCACTTTACATGGCGCCAAAACATTAAATTTATTTACATATTATCACTAAGAGCGCGTCTGCCCATAACATCAAGTATCAAACAAAAAGCCTCCTTCTAAATCTTCATATTGTGACGTGCAACTATAACAGAACTTCACACTGAGCGTGGTGCAACACCCGCTTGGTCGGTTTTTTTTTTTTGGAGTCAGTTCGAGCCATTAAAGTCAAGTTCACAGACCCGAATAACTAAATCCATTGCACTTCTCTACGCACTATTATTTCGGTAGTATAGTATTGTTATGCCAATAAAATGGCACCGACTTCAAATTAAAGACACATGATACTATTTATGCAAAATAATGATAGCTATTATTACTTTTAATATACAAGTACTTTTTTGATAATGTCACGAAAAACACCTTTTATATTTGGTTTATAAACCTCGTCTAGGTTTGAAATAACGTAAAGCTCTCCGCTTGAACCGCGATATCGCCCCCTTAATTAAGTACGTGCTTGCGTTTTTTTCTAATGGAGCTCAGTTAAGAATAATCTCCGAAGCGGAGTGTCGTGCGTGAGAAATGGGGCCGGTGATATTTTTAATATTTTCCACTTTCTGGATCGCCCGCTCTGAAAATGTAAGTAATTACTCATTAAATATTTATTAATTTTCATCGAATTACAACGCGAGTGTTACTGCGCAGCACGGTGCGGCGTCTTCCCGCAAAATGCACTATAGGACTCGGAGATCCGTTGCGATCGTCAGAGCGGATACAAAAACAACCATTTTTTTTCCTAATCTATGCGTATAAAAACAATAGTCCCGATGACTGACTCGCTGACTCATCATCGACCAACCAAAACCCTTGAGCCTAAAAAGCCTAAATTTTACTCAGAGGTTCCCTTTAGGATTCAGATAAGGAATAAGGAAGAATATTTCAAAATTCAACCTCTAAATGAGAAAATGGGTTGTCCGAGTCACAATGTTAAATTAGCATTTCATACTCGAAATTTCATAAAAGTACTACTAAAAACATATTAATAAACACGTATTTTGAGATTACATTTCAAATCAAACCCTTAGAGGATGAAGACAAATATAAAAAGGCCATTCGCCAGCCGAAATGGAAGTAGATTTCATTTTCATATATGTATACATAATTCATATGAAATGCGTATTTTTCGGATTTTCAACATTTTAAGATGCTGTAATTCCTAAACTAGTTGAGCGGTTTGTCTCAAATTTGAACTCGACTTTTGTGATTGTCCATAAAACGTGTATGTTGAGTTTCATTACGATTCCTAAGGAATTATAGACGTTATCGTGTTGACAAGCCCCGCGTTATATATATACACATACATACATATTAAACGTATAAATAATTATTTAAACAGGTTTTAGTAATTGCTTTATTTATTGTATATTTATTTTCGTATATAATTTAATTTAAAATTTACCTATTTAATTTCTTCTAATTATTTTTGCGGAAAAACTGCCTTTCAAACGAGTTATAAATTTAACTTGTATAACCAGGTGAAGCAACGTCATGGAAAGTGCATTTTGGAAACGGTGTTTTAAGTGGAGTTCCTCTCCTTAATACTCAAACCGCTCGCTGGTTCCTACGAGCCTATCGACACCTCGGCGGAAGTGAAGAATCCCTCGGGTGCGTCTTTCATAAGTCGGAAGATATAACGGAGCGCTGGATTCCTGTGCGTCGTTAGCTTTATTCCATATTAATTCGAGCCTGTGTAGGCGGGATAGCATAGCTTTCTAAGAGCTAAAGAATTTTTAGGATCGGTGTAGTGCTTCGATTTAGTAGTGCAAATAGACGGATGAAGTCAAGGGTAAATCTATTAGGTATAATAAGATCACCTGCGTATTTGAATGCAATGTTGTGTCGAAATTTCAAGGCAATCAACCGATTACATTTCGACTTTTGCAACCAAATATACGGAAGCTGATTTTTTTATGCATATTTGTCTCCCGTACCCATCTACCAACCTTTTTCTCTGTGAGAAGGAAAGTTTTTTGATGAAATACGTGAAAATTAGTTTTTGAACTTTATTCCCTTGAGAACTAATAAAACAGGTAAAAAAGATGATCTAAGGTTGTGCTTTAAATTCTAAGTTTTGGAAAAAAATGTTAAGTGTACTTTAAAGTTTACTCTTAAAATCAGTTTAAATAAAATGTATATAACGAAAAAAAACTATAAAATGGTTGATCCTGCATGTCATCCCTCAAACTTTCCGCTATGATATTTAACGATATGCTTTTGAGCTCGTTGAATTATAAATATTATTTACGAGTTTTTGAATTACAACATTTGAACCTTCAGGCCACCCCTGAGACTTCTGACTACTTCAATGCTAAAAGTCTTATAGATAATAGGAACAATAAAGTATTGAGCTCATCATGCTCAAAAGAACAATTTTGCTGCTTTTCCAACTCTCTAAGGTCAAAAACATAGTTATAATACGTTTTGAGCTCTTACAAATTCAAAAATCTCTATGTATTAAAAAACCGCTTGTTTTAAGTTTTTCAACTACAATATCTTTCGAACACTTCTTTGATTTTAATCCGCTTTATGGCATCCGACCCAGATTTAAACCGAAAAAGATAACCGAGTGACAAGCATCAATCCGTCAATAACTTCACACGTTGTTTTGAACTAACCCTTTTATAGAATTTTCCGTTAACCTTACCTCTCGAACGAACCCATCGATTTGGACGTAATTTGCAATAGTCGATGCTGTTTTTTAAACAGAAAAGGTAGTTACATTTCGAAATATATCGGTAAAGTTAATCCAAAAAATATTGTAAAAACACACTTTTTAAAAAAATTTTCAACAGACACATACAAACACGCACACACAAAGACACATACAGATATAGAAGCCTAAAACATCTGAAGGATGTGGTAGAACTCGATTTTCGAAAATCGGACTGAAAACAGTAATACTCCAATTTTATGAAAATTATTCAATTTTTATAGCGAATAGTTAAAAAATAATAGCAGATAAGCAATACAAGAGGGACGAGGGCGTCAAGCCTCGAGATGCGCCCGCCATTAGGGCCTTGTGGGTTCGTGTTGGCTTTTGAAAGGCTCTGCGATGTATTTAACTAAGCAGAGGGCTCGTCGTGGTTTTGGACGAAGGAAACCGAAATCGAACTATTTGTCTATGAAAAGGCCTTTGCCTAGTGGGCGATCGCTCAGGCGCGACGTAGGGTTTTGTCGAATGATCTATGTAGACCGCTAAGAATGTCGCTGGCCTAAACAAGTAGCTTACAGTACTGTCTTAAGCGCTTAAGACAGTACTGTCGTATCGTACAACGGTATGCTTCAAAATCTAGTTTGCAATAGTTAACTGCTAACTGTTAAGTTAAATGCGTCAAAATATAGGCATAGGCTACATAAATATATAGAGATATTAACATTTGTAACATCGATTTAGTGTCACAAATGTCAATATCATTAAGACTAACTTAGTCAACTGCTAATTGTAAAGTTAAAACAACGTATTTTAACGTGTTTACATTTTAAGTACATTTAGCTTTGTGTTGTACGAGTGTTTACGCAAATAGAAGGCCACGTATCTGGGCTTGCTGATTATAGTTATTTATAACACATCCTACTAGGCTAGAGCGCCAGCTTACGACTTCGTGTAAAAATATTTATTATCATATTTTCTTAATTTTATTTCATACGTATTTCTTAATTAAATTTTAAGAAATACCTTTTCTGGTTTGTACCCGATGGGAAAAACAAAACCCGTTGAACTTTATTATGACTTATCGTTTAAAACATTTATAAAAGTTAGTGACATTATTACTACAAATATAAAAATATTGTATGAGAAACACTAAGCAAAAATGTGCGTGTATTAGTTTGTGTACTCACATACATAGTGAAACTTATTTACGACATTTCATTTTTTTCATTTTATTTTCAAAATCAGTTGGTTAAACGAGGTTTATGTAAACATATTTTTTTAAATATGTTTACATAAACCTCGTTTACATATTTTTTTAAATATGTTTACATAAACCTCGTTTATGTAAAAACCTCGTTCATTTAAAACAGTTATTTAAATAATTGTACAAAACACTTTTTACATTCAATTAAGGTAAATAATTATTTTCATTAATCTATTCAAAAATACAAGCTTTAAATAAAATGAGCAAGTTCTACAATCGAACCTCTTATGTAATGTAATAGAATTATTAAATGCTTAATACTTTCAATAAATATGTATATTTACATGTACATATTTATTGATATATACATATATAGTTGCCTAATACTAACGACTAATAGTGAGGTCGAAATTACAAACACGTGATTGTTTTTGAAAAGAGACTGCCGTGAAAATAAAACGTTACAATAAAACGTTGCAACAAAATGTAACAAAACACCACGCCTATGTTTTGGATACTGTAACAAATTTCTCCACTGCATCGATAAAAATTTCCACTTCAATAATAAATTGTTCTTGTAGTTCGAACAAATGCGAAGGCTGATCATTACACCTAGAACTTGCCGCGCACGATCATGTGGCAACACCAGTTTAATATGTAGCTTGACCACACGCGCATGCGCGTTATCGTTATCGGCAACTGGCACGAAGCCGGATTTAATTGTTAATGAAGTTTATGTGTATATAAATTTATACAGGGCCGTCTAGAGAACGGTAAAAAAAACTTCCCACCCTGAAAAAACAAAATTAAAATAAAACTAAAATATATTACATAAAATATTTAGAAACAAAATCATTCATCTATGTGTTTTTGAGAATAAGCGCTCCACACTTTAAAACTCAAATATTACAGTTTACTACAAACATGGTTAAGTCTCGGGCTCTTCTGGAGTAGACAGAGAGAACAGGTTTCATAAAACTTGTGAGGTGTCTTTGTGACAACGGTTGGAACGAACTACTTTTCGCTGTATGTAAATATATTTTATTAATTGAATTAGAAACAGTGAAATTAATTAAATCGCTTGATAGTAATTAAATAAATAATAGAGGGCACTGCTATAAATATAATGTCCTTTCTTTTTCTACAGTTGAATATTTAAACACTAGATGGTATTTTCCCGAAATTTTATAAATGAAGTTTATTGTATTTCTTATATTTTAATTATAAACAAAAAGTAGTACAATTTCGTAACATTAAAAACATAAAATATTCAAATATTATTCTTGATAAAAAATTAAATGCTGATAGAATATAAATTATACTTGTAAAGAGACATTAAACAACATGTTGTAATTAAACGTGTACCAATCGAAAAAAACGTACATTACAACCATTGTTTTTTTTAAAATTCCCCTTAGCTAAAATAATATAATTTTCGTGTTTGTTTGCGAAACAAACTAATCTGTTTTGCCGACGAGATGAGACCAGCGAGCATTAGCGACGCCATACGACGACGCTAGATGGCGTCACTAGACGCACTAAACATTTAAATTCTTAGAAATATTTTCTAATAATTATTTTCAACAATATGTTTTTAATACAAAATAATAAATTTTGTACAACAAATAAATTTGAAATAAGTAGCCGTATGTCTTTTTTTGCATAGATATTTCTTTATTTACGATTCCAATTAAAATGTTCCAGTAAATGATATTTTTTTGATGTTCTTCAAAATTACTTTGAAGTTACGAAATTAAATTATTGAACAATAATTGTTGTTAATATAAAAATATTACTACTATATTAAAAATAACTATGAAATGAATTAAAACGTTTGAAAGTAATTAAATAAATAAAAAGAAAAAATGCTAGGAAAAAATCTAACTAGGTAACTCTGCGCGTGTGATATAATGCTAAACAGCTGAACTAAATCGTACAACTGATTCTCGGGCGAAAACAGTTGTGCTATGCTTCATATATACTATACCATATCAACGCTTACATAACTTTATGCCCTCCGCCCTAGCACAAATAAAAACGGGCTCTTATTACGACAATGGAGATGAGGGTCCAAGGGACCATGACGTTCGCAGCTCATCTGACAGTTTTCCATTAATTTTCTCTCGGTTTTTTTTTAATTTAATCTTTTGTTACGATAGAAAATCATTCAAATCAAGTCAAAGCAAAATAAAATCAAATATACTTTTATTTTATAGGCGATGGAAATGCACATGAAATACGTCATTATTAAATTCATTTTGGCATTGACATTACCGTCCATTACAAATGCTGATTCACCTCGAGACGAATGGGCAAGAAACTCAAGGATTTTTCTTTTTCTTTTTTTTTACTCATATGTACAAAATATTTTGCATTAACATGAAGCAACCCGATAGCCGATCAGTTTGATCTCATGGGTCTTTTTTTCATTAAATATTCAGACACGGTATAACAGCCCTAGCCACACAACTTTCTTTTAATTAAATATTTAAATTCGTTTCATATTTTAAATACATAAACGTTTTTCATATATATTTCCGTCACAATAGCTTATAACTTGTTATATTATATTCGCGTTTGTTTTTGTACACCGGCGCTAGAGATGCAACCCAGCACAGTCGGTTACCTTGTATGTCCGATATAAAAAAGTAGTGTTGAAATCTGAAGTCCACATGATGAAAGCGCTGATTCAGAAAATGCAGAATGGTCAGATGAAAACACAGCAAATGGTAGTTTTGACGATAAAGAAGAAGATACCTCAATACTGATTATATCAAAAGTGGTATTAGGAAATACAAACAAGCAATGAGCTATAGTTTTTGTTCTGGAACTACAAAAGTAGTAGATTTAGCACGACAAAATATTATTAGTGCTCTTCAGTCTTTTGACTTAATAAAAGTTACAATAGACTAGTAGAAAAAATATTAGAGGAGAAAACAAGACTGTTGTATGCTTCTAGAAATACAGAATGGAGAGAGAGATTCTTTACTGTTAATGATAATGAGATTATTTTGCAATATGATCCTTAACATTGATTAAAGGCAATCCGAATTAATTTACTACAAAAAGAATTACAGTATACCACTAATAACATCCCTAAAGTAGCCAAATGGGAACATATAATAAAATGTTTCCAAAGAAGCCCATCTTTTCAGGGTTGAGGCTTGCAGAAAAATTAACAACTCGACACATTTCAAAAAATCGTATACTAAAAATCGTGTTACGCCTATTTAACAAGAAGTTTTTAATAGAACGTATTTATTAGAATGTTGGAAAAACTATGGGATGTTTAACAGGTGTGCAACACATTTTTTATGACACAACGTAATGTATTTTAGTAGCATATAGTAATATATTTCTTTATTATATGTTACTTTCTATTTTCTGAACCAAAAATAGAAATTAATAATTATTTTTCTCTTTTTTCAGTATTAAAGGTGCTTCCTCCAAAAACAACACACACTGCAGAATTGTTAATATTCATGGATAATTTATTTGATTTATTTAATAGAAATTTTACAAGAATTAAAGAGAAAAAGTACATCGTACTGCTGTGACTCCAATTTCAGTCCATCATAGATTGTGCAATATAAGTTTACCTGTTTGGGAATCAACGAAATTTTTAAACAAGATAGGTAAACTTAAAAAAATACCTTCAATATATAGTTGTTAAAACAATATATGGAATAAAAATAATATTAAATAAGTTGGAGAGGCAATATCAAATTAAATTGGTCTTATTGAGGACTTTTAACCAAAATCCCTTGGAATTTTTTTGCGGATGTTAGGAGTCATGGATTTTGCAATAATATGCCAAGCACTGTGTCATTCGAAGCGGCATCTAAAACACTAATGCTTAATGATTTTTTTAACCCCCAAATCAATAGCATATAAATGTACAGAAGATACAAAACATTGGCTATTCTAAGTCGTGAACAAAAAATAGCTGAGTATTCCTTTATCTTTTTGATGGCTCCACTCACGTTTTTTTTTTATTCGATGTAACTAATCTTGTTAATTTCACCTATTTTGGTTTGTTGTATTTAGGGCGTTGTTTCTATTAGGACAAATAAATGAAAAACATAATTTATGTGTACCGTTCATGATTTTAAAAAGATTTTTAAATTTTAAAGACCATTTTATTTACCAAGATTTGTATTTTTTTTTCAATTGTAAAGAAACTGCAAAGACTTATGCATAGATAGAAAATTTTTGCTTCAAAAGAAACTTGTATCCCTTGCTGACTTATGAACCTTCATTAATCATTTCAAAACTAATTTTCATTACACAATTCGCATCTACTGCTTTTTATGGTCTGGCCAAATCGTTAGCTTTTTGTATTGAGAATGAAAAGCACCACAATCTTGAATTTATCATTCATCAAATTAACATGACGTGTATAGATTTCAATTTAGATTATATTATTGTCACTATTCGTTTTTAGGTATTTGTTAAGTACTTGCGTCGCCTAAAATCATATTAGTATTAAACAATATTTAAACATTTAATATTTTCTGTTTCAATATAGGTACCTAATAATATTTTTAAACTTGCTATTTTTATGTAAATTTACTCATAAAAACATAAGTTTTTGTTTGATCATATCAAGATAATAGGTTTTTGTATTTGAAAATGAGACGGAATCCAAGTTTTATTCACATAATTTTATTATATTTTTACGCCTTTTCCAGTAATAATTTTCCTTAAATCAACTTATTTTGTTATTAATAAATAAAAATCTTTTGGCTATTAAGCAATTTGTACGCCAGTTGATTATTGTAAAGCTAATCTATTCTAATATATAAATCTACAGAGGTTTTTTTGGTTGGTCCCTTATAACTATTGACCTTATACATCCGATCAAAATGAAATTTTGTATACCTGTAAAGGATACATCGACTTTGTCGATAGGTTAAATTTTACTTAAGCGTTGGACTTCCAAAATGCATTGCGGGGGCGTTAATTATAAAAAATTAAAATTTCAAGCTAAAGCTCCGACAGACATGAAATTAAATAATAATTTAAATTTGGTATGTTAAGGCTAACTACGATCAGTGTGGAAAATTTTAGCAGGACCGAAATCAGTATCGAGAACGAAACAACAATCGGGACCTTGATTTCATGATGAGATGATGTAAAAGTTGAAAGAAATTATTTTAAATCTACGCGAGCGGAGCCACCGGTAAAAGCTAGTTGCTTAATAATTACTAAGTAAGAAATTGTTATTTTTTATATGTAATGCAACGTATAAATTAAGTATCTAATAATGTAAAACAAGCTGAAAATTCTAAATAAAAGTGACCAAAAAAAAAACAATTAATATTATTCATGGGTTTATATGATGGGTACTTTCTTAATTATTTACCAACGTCAAGCTGCTATTTAATTTTGAAATCTTTTAAAACTTAATATTACAAACTACTCATATATTTTAAGAGAGCCATTGAATCCATTCATAACTTTATTGAACTTGTTTTTGGCTGATAAATTTAATTTATAAACTGAATAAAATTAAAAAATATTATTAATATTCGAAATACTATTTTTAGATCCTAGAAGAAGTTTTAGACTTTTGGCGAAATTGATGTTCATTTTATTTAAATAATTAATACAAGAACTAAAACATTACAGTTTAGCTGAAAATAAGCCCAAACAAGTATTACAAATTTGAATTCTTTATCTTTGCAAACATATCCTAGTACAAGATAAAACCATGAGGTTGTGTAAAAGTTTAAAGAAAGTCAAATTATTATCAGTAAGCACTCCTATTTTGTAGTTGACACTTAATTCTGTAAGAACTTTTAAATAGAAAGATCCAGAGGTAAATTGCTTCTGTTATGTTCTAGGAAAATACAAAGACAGCACATTTCATTTACGCTAGAGTATAGTTTAATGAAGGGTTCAACTTTATATGTAGTGAATTGTATTATTTAGTGACAATTTATGATTTTAACAATTTAATTTTTCTGGTAACATGTAGTTATATTCTTATGTCTTGATTTGTAAATTTTTGTTTGCATATGCAAATAATTCAATATTAACATGAAAAGTATGCCTATGCTTTGGGTTTGTTAATTTATAAGCCAAGGAATGATTTTCACAGCTACAGGTAAATAAATAAAAGTGATTTAATGGATTAGTTTTTATTTTTACCGCCTCTCCGTGTATACCAAAAAAATGAGTATTTTAGATTGCCCAGAACTGGTACATTTACCACTTAAAGCTTAATAAACTCTTAATCACATAGTAACTATATACATACTTCTCATAATATTTCAAATTTCGATCACAATAGGACTACCTATTGGTTTATCTAATTTTGTTGATGTGCTAGCATTTGTTTGTTTCTAAAGTATTTCTTTTAATGTGCTTTTAAATTTATTTTATGAGACGATCTCGTGGTCGACCACACCTGACTACATGGAAATACATCTCAACCAAAATTTAAAAACGTATTAGGAGAAATAATTTAGAAATAATAGCTTATTTATTAAAAAACGTTAACGTTTTTTTAATACATATTCCCCCCTCCACCTGCTGTACGAATTTTAAATGGCTACTGAACACAAAGATCATCATACATATTAGAATTTAATAATTTTAAAATGAGATTTCTTTTTGCACGTTTCAGTAGAAAGTTGATTAGCAAAACGACACTCATATATACATTTTTTCATTGAATTTGAGTGTGTTAATATAAAATGTCCATGTTGCTCTATTTAGGGCAATTCGATATAATTAATTTTGAAATAATTCCATTGTTTTTGAACCGCGAGTCACTAATGATATGAATCAAAGGTGGCATTATTATTTACCCAAAAACCAATCGTTACAAATGAAGTATAACAACTTCTTCCGCTGCAGACCCCTAAATAACCAAGCGAATATCAGTTACCCTCGTACTTGTAATCGTTTCGTCAGCCAGAAAAGTATCTCACCGACGTAAACGACTTTCAAAAAATTTTTGTCATCATACAACTTTCAAATGTTGTCGAGGTTATACACCAATGCGTCAAGCCGCTGATTATCGCGGCGGGCGTCCGATGCGTTGTGAGTATTGAGTGGCGCCATCTGTTATTTCTTAAAAGTTGCACGTGTTCCTCGTTGCACGCTTCTGTTACTTGATGAATAATTTTCTTGACAAAATGTAAAATCGTATTGCTTTTATTATTTGTACGTTCCACTTCCTTTCGAAATCGCGAGCGTTTCGCTCAGTCGTTATCGTCTACTGATTTTCTTTATAATTTTATTTCCACAATTCATATGCATGTGTCACTTCATAGAATATTTATTGGCCGTCTCTAGGAAACCGATAAGAATTTTTATAGATATAAAGTACTGTCATAAACCAAGAATATTTTTGACGCTATGCGTCGTATACCACACTGGCAGTGGAACATTTAATCCAAGAGAATGGGAGATTACATACGAAGAGATTCAAAACACTTCAGATTGTACCGGAAAGTGTGCGTAACATTTTACTAGGGTATCTGCGTAACGCGATTCAAATTAAAATCCAAAAAATCTTTGGTTCATAGGTATTTAAATAACACTTAAAACGTCATAATTTTTTTTTAATTTACCACTTCGCCACTGGTTCGGAAGGCAGTTTCCCTTCAAGAAGAACAAGCAAGAAATTTAAGGGTAGCTTTTCTTTTTAAGTTTGTCGTACAGAATCAAAATGAATACAAAAAAAATACAGAAAATACAACCCACTAAGAAGTCGAATGTTCAAGGGATATCTGTCTTCTAAATATTCGATAATGGTGTAACATCCTTTTTTACTAAGTATTTGCTTATTAATGATCTTAAATTTATATTATCGTCAACACTGTCTAACCATAGACATCTCATTAAATATTTTAGCGCGTTGGAATGTACCTATACTAGCTTTCCGTCCGCATTCTCGCCCACGTGGACATAGAATGTGTTTTTCGTTTTTTATATTAAAAAGTCTAGCTGTCGACCCCATCCGCTCTTTGTTCTCAAATCCCGATCCGACACTCGTTTGTGCATCCCCCTTTCGATTTCGATACCGCTACAGGTCGCCGTTCAAATTTGTAGCTTTCTATGTGTGACAGAATTTTTATACATTATGTAACCTTACTAAACCCGATTGAGAAAACTGGTCGAGATGTCGGACCACGCTCAATGAAAGGTTTCGAAGCCGTTACTAGAAAGAAATACACTACAGGAGAAAAAATTACAAAATTATCTCAGGGAACCATACATTTTTCGGAGATAAAAAGTAGCCTATGTGCTATTTCAAGCTATAATATATATCTGTGCCAATTGTCATCCAGATCCGTGCAGCCGTTATGACGTGATTGAGCAACAAACATCCGTCCATACTTTCGCATTTATAATTTTATTTTAGTATAGATAATTAGTATCAAGATACGAACAGGCTAGCGGCGTTTGCAATATTTTTTTTTAAACGTAAAAAGTAGTTATAGTGACAACTACAGTAGTTCGACGTGAAATATCGGGAACCTTTTAGTAGAAGTTGATATTGTCTCTAAAATTGTAGTACATTATTTTGTTCTATCATCGATAGTTTTCAAGCGCACGCATTGTTTTTTAAAAAATTTACAGGTCATTTTTTTGCACCTGAAATTCATTTGTGACAATTTCGTAGGGATTCCTATTTTTTTTTATAAAATTCAATCGATGATAATTATAATATAACATTTTAACGGTTTACGAAATTTTTAAATTGGTTCAATAGTTTTTGAATTCATTCATTATAAAAAACATGAAAACTCAAAGCTTTTGCTTTATAATATGCGTTTAAATAAAATAAAAAAATATTTCAAGGCAACAGCATCTAATTACTGAATTTAAGGGATCATTTTTTAGCTAGACTATTTATACATATTTAGCAGTTTCGTTTAATTTTTTCACTATTATTTTATTTATTCCATTTTTACACGTGTAAACACGTGACGATATTTTTAATTCCTTTTAAAATTTATAAGTCAAAAGACAAATGATTCCTTATCTTCTAATTCTATATATGGGCGCTCGATTATGGTGCCATCTAGCATGAATTTTTGATTATAAATCACTATAAACATTTTAGTTCTTTTAAAGTGACATCTAGTGACAATATTTATAACTACACTAATGTTCGAAATATTTCTACACAACCTTTTATTCTAAATTAATTTAAAAACTGTAAGTAGATTCATGGTTTACACTCTATAATTATTTAAAAATAAAAACCTTGAGACTTTTTTGTTTACATCAATTTATTACGTAAAATAAATTTAAACGTGTAACCAACAATTTTATTATGTTGCTTCACGTTACTACCGCCTTACCTCGATACAATTAGTAATTTGTTAAACTAATTATTGCGGATTTAGATTTTATATGAGTCGCATTATTATTTTATTATGTTTTAAATTATTTTGTAAGGACAAGGCATAAATTGAAAGTAAATCCATTTCAAAAGTCTTGCTATTGGTGCATAAATTATACGATTGACGAAGTTGTTTGTACCAGTATTTTTCCGATCGTAGTCGCGTATACTTGTTTTGTTTAATAATTTGTAAGTCAATTTTTCATTTTTTACGATGGACCGAGGGGACAATTCTGAGTTGACGCCGACATATACAATTTTCATATATTTATTACTAGCTTTTGCCCGCGGCTGCGCTCGCGTGCATATTAAATCTTTCATCATATATAACGACCGATCACTCTGTTAACCATGATCCCTATGTCATTCCCGCTTTCGACTTCAGTTCCGGCTCCGCTTTTGATTGTAATTCTGGGCTTAATCTAGATTCCGATTCCCTACAAAAAATAGCACATACATAATTGACCCGCGGCTCTGGCCGCGTGGACTCGTAATGAACCATTTCATCTTTTTTATCGGTCCATGACGTTGTCAACCATAATTCTGATTATCGTTCCGTACCGGACGAACCCAAATTCACGCCGCAAATATTTTTAAGCTATTGCATAGCTTCTATCTCGAGCCTTGAGCGTGGAGACCGAATCCAGAAATTCTGTAACGAAAATATCCATACCCACTCCGACCGGCACAGCAGTGATACTTTTTACTTTTGCCATCTATCGATGAATAGCAGAACTTTTAATGACTTTTGAAATATTACGCTTGTCTTTTTAGTTCAGCAACTCGCCTCTAGGTGGCATAGGTTGTATCGGCGTTACTGCGCATGCGCAATCCACCTCTTCGCCCCGCAATCTGGTGAATAATGCCTGCTTAGAGTTTCGGCGTTAGGGCACGTCCACAAAAAAAATACTGCATAAATAAAATAAATAAATAATTATAATTGCATAAGTTGATAAAAAATACTATGCAATAGCTTTATCGCGGCAGTCCCCGAGTGCCACAAGTGTTTTTTTGTTAAGAAACGATCTGACTTACGCCCTTGACCCCAATCCCGGTCCTGCTCAGACTCGACATCGAACCGTTATTGAAGTTAAATCTCTCTTGAACATTGTTATCAACAATAATAATCAATTGGCATAAGTGAAGAATTCGTTTTTCGATCACGCAAGCGAAGTCGCTAACAAAAATCAATATCTTTATAAAGTATAGTCTATATTCTGACGTATATACTGCATTGTTGTACAGTTTCAGATAATTCTGTACAACCATTAAAGAGCGATTGAGTAACCGACAACCAAACATACAAACGACATCCGCCCGAGTGGACATAAAATGAATTCTTCCATTTCGTATATTAACCGACCTCGATCCTGCTCTCAATGGCGATCTGTCTCTCGATTTCAATCCTGGTCCCGCTTTCGATCCCAAAGCCGACCTTGATTTAAGTAGACTCAAGTTCAAGCCCCGCTTTTAACTCTGACTTCGGAACTGTCTCTCGTTCCGATCCCATTCACGCTATTAATTTTAACTAGACGTTACCCTGTGCGAAGAATTTACACAAATTGAGTATTATAATTATCAATTTACAAAATTACTGTAAACATTAATCTTATTTCCTTTTCATTCCAAAACTTTTACATAAACAATATTTTAAGTAGATATGTATGTATATATATAGTCGTCTGATACAATTTGACTTAGTTCGACGTCTTTCTGCTTGATATTCCAGTGGTCGTCGCCTAGAAATTTTATTACATTTCATCGTTTTTTGTAATTATTATGTAAATAAATCATTTAATTCAATTTAATGAATCAAAATTTATTCAGGTATTCAATTCTTTTCTAATTTTGCACACTATTTATAACGTTTTTCTTTTTGTTGTATTACATTATGAAGTTCAAATGACAGATCGAAAAAATATATGAACAAAAACTTTAACGAGCGTTATTCATGTTGACGTTGTTTCAAAATTAAACTCATTAGATGGCAGCATTAAATTAAATTAGTTAGTTAACTAATTAATTTACAAAAACAAAAGCAATAATAAACTTTCCAGTTGTTAATGCCGGTAGAGCAAGCAATTATCTATGAAATGATATAAAATTTATGTGGAGTAATTGTAAGGTTTTTTCTAAAAAGGGAGGCAAACATCTTAACCTTAGCGCATTAATATATATGATGATTATAGTCCCACACCCGATTTAGATCTTGGTTCCGTTCTTGATTTCTATCACTCGAATCTCGATTCTGCTCCCGTCTCGCTTACGAATTATTTCACTCCCGATTCTGGTTTGGACGAAGCTGGGGCAAATGATATATTAAAGGCACCCATAAGTGAGACTAAAGTTAGTTATTTTATAGACATAATTTTAATCAAACACAATAAAATAAACAAAAATTATATTTTATAAGTAGTATTTTTTATATTTAATTTATACATTAGGAATAATAAAATATTTACAAACACACAATAAAAATAAAAAAAATCTACCAACTTAATAACACCCTATTTTTTATAGCTACGTTTATGTAAGGTTGAAGTAATTATTATAAACACAGGATTTTAATCAATCACAACAAAACTAACGAAAGCTATATGTAAGGTTTTTTTTTCTTACTATAATAATCTAAGTTATCAAATAAGTATATTTACAGATATACGTATGAATAGTCTTCATAAATTATTTCATTTCATTATTTTAATTTAAACTACTGAATACTGTAGATGATTCAAGAGATTGATGTATAGAGATATGTATAGATCTACATAACGTCTTTGTTAATGAATCGATTAGAATGAAATAAACATTAAATGTTGCGGGAAACTTGCCACAACACATCATTAAAAACCTCATCCGATCGGTTAAGCCGACAAAAATTCTATAGCCTATTTCTTGGCCTCGAGTAACATAAGTACTACGTGTATAAGTTTCGAAAAAAATATTTAATGTACAGACACGGCTCGCTTACGACTTTATTATATGTATAAATTATTTATTAGCAATATTATTTATGGATGACTTACACAGAAATCAAATATCCTATCGAGCACGACGTAGGGCTCGGCCCTTAGCATAGGTTCGAGTTGCGCGGGGGGCGAAGGGTCGACGCGCTCATAAATGTATGTTCGCACCTCACTTTTAAAAGCGAAATGATTTTGTTATTAATTTAAACGTATCTACACGTAAAGGTAATCAAAGTGCAGCGAATCGAGCACAACCCCCTGATATGTCACATTACCAAGGGCGGTGTCACGCAGTGCGTACGAACGCCTTTAGCCTTATGAAATGGGCAGTCGATGCTGAAAGTTATCTCACCAAATATTTTCCTTTTTGAGCTTGCTACTTTCCCTTACCCAGAGCGATTTCGCTTGACCCGTTTATCGTATTATGAGAAGAGCACAAATTTGCTCATTTTATTTACTAAGAGTAGACAAAGCATACCAATAATGACATGTTCTCCCATGCTGTCTGTAGAGTTTGGCAATGTTAGGGGACTCGATTCGAATTTAAACGCCGTCCACCTCGAAGCAGCAAAACCGGCCTTGCCTTTTTCACCGAAGTACAGATATTTTCTCCGGTTAGCGATTCGTGACTAGAATATCATTTCATGCACTCTTTTGAGCATTATGGTGGTATATTTAAGTCGGGAAACTAGCTGTTCTTTGGTTATGTTTAGATCGCGATGTCCACACTCAGACCTTCGCCCGCCTTTGCAGGTTCCATAATTAAATTAGACCGATTCATTGAGAGCATTTAGATGATGATTGACTCAGGATCCTCTCTGCAGAAAAAACGGTTGTAAACGACTTTCATGTCCACCACGCCGAATGGCTTGTATCACGCACCACCGGTGATGAAGCAAGATGTGTACATGACTTTGCCTAGGCAGTTGAAACAGTCGATACCATCGCCCACGCGAGTGCCGGATGTGGTTGGCCATACCCTATCTCCTTTGGATTTTCTTTTGACCTTGTAATCTGACTTTTATAAGGTCTTCGTCGACACCTAGCTATAGTTGTCAAATCACTGCTCAACTTAGAGTGTAGTGCTTCTCATTAAGCCATTGCGGTCAACGAGAAAAGGTCGTGTTTAGCATTATAAGTGGTTGAACTAGGATGGGATGCGTACCTCCTTTGCATCCTGTTCATGCAAGCGAATCTGTTTCGAGTCGGATGATCCTAATCTCTACACTAAATCCATTGCCGCAATAGTGCTGTAGAATCTATGTATTGCCAAATCTGTAGTACCGGTAACTAGTAAATCTAAAATCTGGTTTTGTAAGCCTTACAAAACGGTAGCTTGCCATAAGCATGAATGCTACTAAGTCTAGGTAAATTGCATAGCAGCTGGGGAATCAAATTCCAATCTATTCAAGAACAAGTACAACTCTGCTCTAAAACCTATATATTTATTTATATTTTTGTAATATATAGTACAATAATGATTGTGATGTAGATGTGTTTTGTTACTTTCTCAGGTACTTGTAGCGAAAGCGAGCGCCGTAGTGCCCGACGTGACTCTCAACGATGGCCATAAGATGCCTGCTCTCGGCCTCGGCACGTGGCTGGGTTACAATGCCCAGGTAAGTCCACTTCCACCATATTAGAACTTATTGTATGGTTACGTCCACTCATAACCGTGTTCAACATCTCTTATTCTGGTTACTGACAATTTTAAACAATGTTCTATCATCACAAATGTAATCGAAATTCCACCCCGTTCATTTTTAGAGCTCCATACCCAAAGGCTAAAAAACGGGACCCTATTACTAAGATTCCGCTGTCCGTCCGTCCGTCCGTCTGTCACGAGGCTGTATCTCATGAACCGTGATAGTCAGATAGTTGAAATTTTCACAGATGATGTATTTCTGTTGCCGCTATAACAACAAATACTAAAAAGTTAAATATAATACATATTTAAGGGGGCTTCCATACAACAAACGTGATTTTTTTGCTCGTTTTCGCTCGATATTGATAACGGCAACAGGTAGACGCTTGAAATATTCACGAAATATTTAGTTATAAATTCACTTTAGATTTGAATGATACACATCGATGTATTGTAAACACTCGATGTATAGTGACGATGCATCGTTTTGAACCATATATTGATAATATTTCAACATCGAATATATATCGATGTTTTTTACTCGATACATCGAATACGCAAATTATGAAATGAGTGTCTATGAGTGTGCCAACACTGACTGACGACTGCAGTGACTTTCACGAAGTTTCGTGAATCGAAACAATAATTAGCTAACCTACCGACTTTATCAATTTGGCTGAATGAGTTATGTTTCTTTAGCCATGGAGCCGGCAAAGTCAAATTTAATTCTAATAGGTATTTAACAAATAAAATTCCGTGCCATTGTTATACACAATGGTACGTAACCCTTCGTGCGCGAGTCCGACTCGCACTTGGCCTGTTTTTTTTTTTCTTTAGGTCTTTGTTAGTAACATCTTCTTCCCGCGAGTTCGTACGTGTCAACGTAATAAATTTTTTCTCCATTCCGATCTCTAGCCCAATTTAAATTCCGATCATACACTATATCGATTATACGCCCCACATTTCACCCGCCTAGAATATTTGTTGAAGTTTGAACAATGGTTTAGTGCCGACTGTAGTTCATAAGTTCTAGAGATCTGAGTATTGAACGGATTATTCTTACATATTCCGTACTATTATTTCTAACGAATGTTGGCATTCACCGATGCACGCCGACTGTAAGCCACACAGAAAACAACAAAGACAAATTGAATATAGCGCACGCTTCTCTCACTCTCTTACACGTACAAAATTTCAAGATGTTAAGATGGAAAGTGATGCCAATGGCTTGTGGGGAACTAAAACATAGTTTTTCTCTGATCGCTCTGATAAAATTTTGACTGAATGAACGTATGACTTGAGAGAAATTGACCATTTTCAGATTAGGCTAGTTCTATTCAAGAGAACGGTATTGGACTGGCGACTTCTCAGGAATTTGAGACTTGTCCATGGGCAGGGATGACCACCTAATCTCTGGTGGGTCTTCAGCTAATTTGTCTGAAAATGCTATAAAAATATCCAGTCATTCTGGAGGTTGCTTTTGACCTTATTCGTAAGCCTCTCATGATCATCCTTCTCAGAGGTTTATACGGCTATGAATACGAAAGAAAAGGGCATAATCCAGTCATCGGCACCGTATCAGCTGTGAATGCATTTTTCCGTTATTTCGATTAATTTATCGATCGCTTAATTTCTCGCTTCCTTAGTCACATGCCGAAGTACTTGTGCATATTTTTTTTACATCTTTCCTTTTTCATTTAGCCCATTTTGTGCCTTTTTAACTGTCCTTGGACGACATCAAAATTTTTGTAGTCTGTCAGGACTTACAATGGGAGCTTATAAGTACGATCTGAATATAACAGTATAAAATATGTATTTGAAAATAGCGATTTTAAAGACGCAATTTCTCGATAATGTTTCTGCTTCTTTATAACTTTTGCATACATACCTCATGTCACTAAATAAAATTAAACTTACATTATTTACGAAATGTCACTTTTATTCGCGACATTAACATTGTTTGACATCGATTATTTTGTATATTTATTTATAACACCTGTATTTATTTTTTCGTCGTGTGCAAATATCATCATTATGATATTAGCACACGTGCAATCTAAAAGTCCTAAGACCTAAGTTGCAATCTCGCAAGTCTAACCGATGTCAATAATTTCCACATTTAATCATAGAAAGAAAGACGTCCATTTAATGTTACAACGAATGGATTTATTTTAAATATTTTGTAGTTAACCAAATTACGTTCACTACATTACTTGTCGGCCAGGGTGTAAGAGAAAGACCGAAGGCTTCGGAGGTGCAGGAGGCCGTGACGTGGGCCCTGGACGCCGGCTACAGGCACATCGACACGGCCTACATCTATCGGGTGGAGGACCAGGTCGGGCGCGCGTTGACAGACAAATTCAAAAATAGCAATCTGACCAGACAAGATATTTTCGTCACCACCAAGGTTGGTTATATTACTATAAATTTATTCTTAAGAACAGTGAACGGAGCAGAAGAAATAAAAGTAGTAGATAGAGAGGCGAGAAGCGATAAGATGATCATTGTTCATGGGCGACCGTGAGTTACGACAGCTCGGGTTGCCGGCGTTGAAAAATTTTGTGGACAACTTAATTGATAGCCAAAATGACGGCTAAATAGCGTTCAATATTTAAACAATAATTTCTTCCCTTTAAGATTGGACGATTATGATTTCTGTTTTCAGTTGTGGAACGATTTTCACGGGGAAGACCAAGTGATTCCGGCTTTACAAGAATCTTTGAGGAACTTAAACTTGGACTACGTGGACCTCTATCTCATACACTGGCCTGTAGGACAATACGTGAGTGACCATTGTTTTCTATGAACTATTGTAAAATTCGGCAGTGATGAAGTATTTTCTACATTTGAAGTTGCAACGATTGGTACGCAAAGTTACAAAAGCGAAAGTTAAGGACGTATGATGAAAAAAATTATGAAATGAAGCATGACTATGGCTCTTGTCCCGGATAAGTCGTTAACAATTTTGGTGTATATGATGAAATAACTCGAAATAAACCTGAGACATTGTGCGTGAAACGGATTGAAATGATAAATTATATTCACTAAATAATTATATAAAAAAAACTGTTGAAATAGCTGTCAAAATTTATACCACAAATATTTTCATGTTTAAATGAGTATTTTAATAGAATTAAAAATTAAACTAAATGAAAAAATGAATGTAATGCAATATTCTGTTCAGAGATGTGGAACAGAGGCGTGGGCATCGTGGATATGTATATGGAAGGAAACAGTCTGTTGTACCGGCCCTTTGATAAGTGCTAGGGCACCTGGTACTGTCGCAAGGCCATTATTATATTCTGCCTGGATAGTTGTCTAAGCTATTTTAAAGAGTATGAATGTGCGCTATGCATGGCCGAGTTGTGTGTGAAATGCCTTCGGCGTGCAGCCGACCGATTAATCGTCGCGCCGTCAACGTACAAGTACAAGAAGTGCTAAGTAAAACAAACTATTCTGTCCCAAAAAAGTACACAAATTAAGTGGAGATCCTAGTAAATTGTGTTTGAAGTGAGTCAGCAAAAGCATAACCGAATAGTACATTGCGTTGAAGTGGAAGAATTTAACAAGTTAAGAGGTTTGTTTGTCTGGCCGTTTGCTTATGAACAAAGGTAAACGTGGTGAAAACATTAAAAGGAGAGCAATTCAGAGAATGAAAGATTATGAACAGTAATAGTATCTCGCGGTGAGCGCGTTTAATTGTCTAGAATAGAGTTGTAGTTCTTACACTTGTATCCGATAGCGGAAGTTGGATATGGGAGAACAAAGTAGAAAGTGGAATGAATGGAGTTGGGAAAAGACTTCTGAGTAGCAGGTGCGGAATGCTTGAACGCAGCAGATTGTGATATTCGACAATGTGTGTCTTCAAACAGGAGCTATAAACGACAAAATTTTCACGTTTGAAATGAAAAGAATAAATGAGTTTCTTTTCTATAACACTGCACAAGGTGCATTCTTGTGTTATTTCTGACGTGCGTTAAAATGTTATTTGCGATTTATTAACTATTAGTCTATCGGTTAAGCTAGAATGAAGTCAATTGTGTTCAGGCTAACGGTACATTCGACGCGCGGGACTTCGTGGACACGTGGCGCGGCATGGAGGCGGCGCAGCGCGCCGGCCTCACGCGCTCCATCGGCCTCTCCAACTTCAACCGAGACCAGATCGACAGAATCCTTGCGGTGGCCGAAATCAAGCCGGCGGCTTTGCAAGTCGAGGTGAATATTGATAAGCGTTTATATTCTCATAAAAATTGTGGCGAAATTACAAGGATGTTATGATTTTTGGCGTTTTTTATAAGCACGCAGTCAAATTATGGTTAAGTTCATTTCAATATTAGCATAATATGGCAATTTTAATATTTTGATTTTAATAACGAGACCCTAATCCTAATAGACTTATAAAGATTTCTGGCAACAAATACAAGTTATTTATGTTTAATATTTTAAGCACTCGTTCGATTTGGTAATAGTTCTGCAATGTTCGCTTTCACACTTAAAGATACACTCCTTTACTTGATGATAAATTTTATAACAAGTATAATTTTAAAAAATGATTAATTTGGTACACGTCATTTTCCAAAAGTTCTGGGTATACCCTGATGACAAACGAATTGACTAATAATTTTTTAACTTATGTGATATTAAAACATATGCACCGTGCTTTAGATTAAGCGCTGTGCTGTTTTACTTTAAGCGCATAACACCGTACGACACGGTACGAACATGACCACGGGCCGCCTGATCGTGATTGCCGTTGAGGAGGCCGACCCGACTCGCCCGGCGCTGCAGCCTGCAAGTGCCCGCGGACGTTGGGCTCCGTCCCGTACACGAATGAGGCCAATTTTGATAGATCGCTAGATTTGCGTAGTAGGTTGTCGCACGCTACCTGACGGCCTAACGATGATTGCAGTTGTCAATTAGTGCGAAAGTAGCACGAAACTGTTACCTCGCCGAAGGCTTATTAAAGTGGCTCCGGCAACGAGCCCTAGAACCCGATGACTTCTGCTGAAACGCTCAATTTGTGATGCGTGTATCTGCTCCAAACACACGTCGTGAATCCCTTCGCAAATTGACGTCGACACGAAGCTTTCTTCGCTAACGTCGTCGTTGATGTATGACGTAGGCCAATTTGTTGTACTTCACGGGCAAAACGTATTGTAACGTTCGCAATGTTTAATTTCTTAAATACATCCTGAAATCTAGGAAATAACTACACTTGCTGCTTGTCGTAACCGGCTCAACGACCATAAGTGGTCATTAATGAAAGACAATGGTGTTGCCATCAAATGATTACTCGTAGCTTTATGCTGTATAGAGTCATACTGTGGCCAACAGCACAAAAAATGGGCCAGTTCAGCCGGTCAAATACCAACTTTCACAGAATATGCACGCGAAGTAGCAGCTTTCGCTGTTTCATTTCTTTCAGTGCGTGAGAGTTTGGGTGGTCTATTCACCCCCTCTACCCTTCCATTAATCCGGTTAACATCTATTAGATATCCTATCCGCTCACAAGAGGCGGTAATTCACCGATGACTCCTCTGTGATTGCGAGGGTCCAGGGTCGGTTGTGACTATTTATTTCCTGTTGGCTCGCCTCCTCGTTTCCTTCCCGACCATACTATAAAAAAACTTAATATTATGTTAAAATACCTCTGGTGCGAAGTATTTTCACGTATAATTGATATACAAGTGACTAATGTGTCAGTGTATAATTCTAAATCTGATGTATAAGTGTTATAAATTATACAAACTTAAGACAACTACTACAACAAACAGTTAAAGATCGTACTAGATTATAAATACTGCTCAAGAAAATAATTCAAAAAAAGAATTAATTTACCTGACCCGTAAGATATTTTAAGCTATTCATTAGTTAGTTTAAAGTGTGGCGGTGAACATCAAGCAGCAAGCCTATTTTTCCCCCGCTCATTTCAGTTTCCGTCATTTCAGATCAACTTGAACCTTCAACAGCCCGACCTGGTGGCGTACTGCAAACAGAAGGGCATCGTGGTGGTGGGATACACGCCGTTCGGGTCCCTGTTCTACTCCAGGGCCCGCGAGGACGCGCCGCCGCCGAGGGCCGACGACCCGCAGCTGGTGGCGATCGCCGGCAAGTACGGCAAGACGGTGCCGCAGCTCGCGCTCAGATATCTGGTGAGATTTATAAACATTTTACGGTGTTAGTGGCACATCAATAGATATAATAAATATGCAAGTAATTTTGTGTACAAAAATTTTTTAGCCCATGAAAGTAGTTTTTGTACGAAAACAAATAGAAAAACGAACAACATTCGCTTAATATTTCTATTTCAGCCAGTAGTACAACGATATATAAAAAAAATCATGAATTGATCGCTTAAGTAAATTTTACAAGACATAGACAAACCCATAAACAAATGCACAACTTTTCACTTTCGTATAAATGATACGCATAGAGTTAGCACGTCTTACATACATATTTAGTTCCCTCGAGATGCTGCATGTATTGCATTAAATGACACATCGCTCTACCAGGTGGAGATAGGAGTGGTGCCCATTCCCAAGTCCGTGGCGAAGGAGAGGATAGAACAAAACATAGACGTGTTCGACTTTCAGCTCACGGAGGAAGAACGACAAGTCTTGAAGTCCTTCGACAGGAACTACAGGGTGCTTCCGCAGCTCAAATGGAAAGACCACCCCTACTATCCGTTTTGAAGAGGAGAAATAAATGGCAACCATTACTAACGTTACCACTATGTTAATACATAACTTTGTTTCAACATATTATATTTTAATTCTTTTTCGAAATTCATACCAATACCTTCTTTCTAATATATTAGTATTTACATTTCTTAGCTATCAAGGAATAATAACTTTATAATTCATTTAGTCGCTTTGCGTACGGATTAAGCCTTAATTAATATAAATGGTCAGTTTCTTTTCATTATAATGTATGAAATGCAAATGGCATAAAAGTATTCCACCTTTCTTAGTTGAAATATTTTTTCGAGAGAGAAAGAAGATTACAAAAGTTACTAATATTTTTTTTGTATTAGATTTTGTCATCTCACTGCGGAACCATACCTTCCCACAATCTTTTTACTTAAGATATAGGGGCACGAACCTCAAAAATGGTTTGGAAGTCCTTGAGGACCTTTGTCATCAAAATATCTAATTTATAATTGCACAAATTTACTCACCTATGAAATAGGATTACAATAATTACTAACTGATAAGTACGACAGTGTCATCTGTTGACGGAAAGCATGTAAGTAGTTAGATTTATTATAGAATGTTATTTTATTTTTCTAGATGATGAACTATTTTTCACAGAATTACTACTTCTGTAAATATGAACAAAAAATCAACAATGACTGAAATGAATACAATATATGTTATTAACAATATATGTTTTAAGATTCCATATTTAACGAGGAATCGTCATAATTTCGCCATGTCCGTTAGTCCGTCTGTCTGTCCACGGCTTATCTCAAAAACGATTAGTACTAGAAAACTGTAATTTGGTATGGGCACACATATTAATGACGCAGAAAAAGTGGTCGAATAAAAGCTTGAAAAAATTTTTTTGGAATACCTCCCTTACACGTAAATTTTTTTGTCGTCTTTCTATGATGTGTAATATAGTTGGATAGTTCATTCAAAAACATTGTGGATCTGCGAAAGCCAATTTTCGATTAAAGATCCGTTTACGAAATATTAAATTTCAAAGTACAAATTTTTGTTAGAGTTAAGTGTCCCCTACCTCCTGCCAGCTCAGTGGTAATGGATATATGTATATATTACCAGCAATAAAACACAACGAAATTAACATGAAAACCATCACACCTGAATAGGCGTCACAAGTTAACGAGTAATATAATAGGCGGCCAATTTATAAAATGTACTTAGAGAATTAAAAAGGAAAATACAGTACAAACTCCTTTCAACTTTACTTAAACGATTTTATTAGTTCCTTAAAACAGATGGTAAATATAAGCTTACGAACCATTTAACAATCAATCATTAATATTCATCTTATATGCGTTGGTTTTTATGTCAATAGTTGTTAAATCATTAGTTCATTTAATAGGTTCATAGTATAACACAAAAAACTCCCATTCAAGTCCGCATATTGTGACGAACAACTACGGAACCCTAGACCCGCGAAGGCTAACATACACCTGGCAAGTTTTTTTTTAAATAAAGAATTATTCTAAGCTAGGTAATTTAAAATAGGTAGTCATCATTTCATCTGTTACTTTTAATTTTAAATTTATATGTATCATGACTAAAAATAGTCACAATTATTTCAGAATAGTAAATTTATTATGGACATAACCTAATAATTACTATATCAAAAACTATATATATTTGAATAAAGTATCTATTTATGTGTTATATTTACTTTATGGAATTAATTAGTTTAATTTAAGGTACATGACGCCAATGTAAATATTATGGACACAAAATTTATAACAATACGTATTTTATTGATTTTAGTGGGTATATATTACTAAATTGCATTCAAAACATAAAATGCTATTGAACATTTACAACAAACCCACTACTTGACAATAGATGTCGCTGTCTCTAAAAATGCCCTTAGTTTTTGTAATATGTTACATTAATCTTGTTTATAAAAGGCCTATATAAACTACGTAGGTCAACTGCGTAAACGCCAATTTTCTTCTATACAGATTCACACTCACCCAACTATAGATAGTTCCACCTTTTGGCCACCGCACGTCCATGAAGTTTTACCTTTAACATTAACTAACATCTTGACATAATTGTGTCTTCCGTTCAAGAACGGAGATTAGTGGCCAGTGCTACAATTGTTATCTAAATGAGACAGTGAAATTTGTTTTGCGGAAATCGATAAAACAATAAAGGGAACAACTAAAGAAGTTGCCACAATGTATATATTTCGTCGATTATAGTGAAATCATCTTAGCCACAATAATTATCGGATTCCAATGTAGAAATGATATTGTATAGAAGTCTACATGCATAAATAAAATTAAACGCTAAACAACAAAAACAATCACTGTCTGTGATTTTAAAACAATTACGTTTTATTAAGTTTATAAAGATATTTATATATATATATGTAAAGAAAAAGTCATTTTCTTTAATTTAAATTTCCGCGTAATGAACGCCATAGATACAGAGCGGATCGTGAGGTGACGTTATGGAAGAAAAAATAGTGAGACGTCTAAAACGTCTCGGCGTAATTCATTGTAAAAAAACAGTTTATAATTTAGAAAATACTTCGTTATTGTGTTTAGGAACTGACATTGTGATTAATAGCATTAAATGTCGTTTCTTTTGTTACAGGTTTGTAAGGTTTTGTTTTGTGTCTGAATGACTTTGTAAATACATAAGTAGTTGTAATGTAAAACTCACAATAAAACTTTTGTTACAGAGAAACTCAATTATCTTTTGATTCACTGTGTCACCCTAAGCACAGAAATTTTGGAAAATATCTTATAAAACGACATTTATTGTCAAAATGGAAAAGTTGAAATTTACGTTTCAAGTAAAATCAACTACAGACGGCAAGGCAAACTATATCGCAATAACCTCAATTGCCACAAAAGATGACAAAGTTTTTCTTATTCCTGAAGATTATCAAGCAGTAACCCTTCACAAACATATCCAAACCTTAAAACTGTTTACTACTGTGAAAAACACATTGAAGAAAAGAAATCAAGTTAGAAATGTTTGGATAAAAACAACACAAGAATTATTACAAACTTATGTTGATGAGGATGGAAACATGATTTTCCAAGACCAATTTCTAGAGGAAACTACTAGCGAAAAATTGGCTAATAAAAATAGTTCGGAAGATCCTATGGTAAAAATATTAGAGAAATTAGTTGAAGATCATCAAAACAAAGAAAAACAAAGTTTGAAAAAGTTATCCGACAGGTTTATAATAGAAAAATTTGATGGGAAAAATTCAAGTGCATCTCGGTGGATGGAGGTGTTTGAAAAAGAATGTGCAAGGTTCGGTATTGAAGAAGATGCAGAAAAAATTGAGATACTCAGGTTATTTCTAGAAAAATCATGCACTGATTGGTATTCGTCCATGATGATCAAACAAGGTTTGGATTCCGAGTGGTCAGAATGGAAAACAATTTTTTTGCACACCTACACCAATAAAGGTTGGAATACAAGCAAGTATGCTTTATCTTTTAAGTATCAATCAGGATCTTTGTTGGACTATGCAGTGAAAAAAGAAAGACTTTTACTGGAAGTAAGAAAAACTATGGATGAAGGAACCTTAATCGATATTATTGCTGACGGCTTACCAGATTTTATCACAGATAGAATTAACAAAGAAGACATTTTACACACAAAGGACTTGTTTAATGAACTTGGCAAATTAGAACATTTGGTTGTAAGAAAGAAAAATTTCAAAAAAAGAAGAGCCTAAACTGATTAAAGAAAAATGTACCATTTGTGAAAAATTGAAGAAAGGTGTACGCTATCACCCAGAAGATTCCTGCTGGTTCAAAGCACAAATAAACACCGAAAAGGATAAAAACAAATAAGGCTCATTAATAATTCTGAACTAGAATGTGAATTGCAATGTGAAGACCAAAAACTAATAGTGCCGCCATTGATCAAAGTAAAATTATTACTAAATAAAAATGTTGAAGTATTTGGAATCTATGACTCAGGATCTAATGTTTCATTAATAAATTCAAAGTTATTAAAGATAAATAATAAGGAAACGAGTCATTCCAACAACACCAATTTAAAACGATTAATGGCGTTAAAAGGCAACTGGCATAATTACACTGGAGGTAGCCATTTTTGATGTGGAGAAAAAATGAATGTTTTGTAATAGACAAGGAAAATTTTGACTATGATTTCTTGGTGGGACTTGATTGTATCAAAGAATTTTACCTAGTTCAAAATGAAAACTTGGAAATCAGCCAGAAAATACCTATACAAAGAAGTGAAATAGTCTCTAAGGAGACAAATAAAACAGATATTCATTCTAAGGAAAAGAAATCTGATAACCTAGTAAACTTCAATGAAGACTTCAGTGAAGAAAACTTCAAAATTTGTATAAATCATCTGAACCATCAAGAACAGATAGTTATTGATGAATTGATCTCAAAAAATAAATATGTGTTCGCAAAGGATAAATATGATATAGGCATGGTAACGGATTATGAAGCACACATTGACCTACTTACAGAAAAATATTGCAGCAAAGACCATATCGTTGCACAATGGAAGACAAGAAAGAGATTGAAAACCAAATTGCAAAATTGTTGCAAAAAAATATAATAGAAGAATCATACAGCCCATTTGCAGCACCAGTCACATTAGCCTATAAAAGAGACGAAAATAAGAAATCTAGATTGTGCATCGATTTTCGAGACTTAAATAAAATAGTTGTGCCTCAATCACAACCATTTCCCCTTATTGAAGACCTAATAGTAAAAACAAGAGATTGCAAGTATTTCTCAACCCTGGACCTGAATTCTGCTTTTTGGTCGATACCATTACGTATCACAGATAGACACAAAACTGCATTTGTGACACAAGAGGGTCACTATCAATGGACATGCTTACCATTCGGCTTAAAAACATCCCCAGCTATTTTCCAAAGAATTATGTGTAACATAATACGAAAGCACAAGCTCGCAGAGTTTACAGTATGTTTCATCGATGACATTTTAATATTCTCAAAATCTTTTTCGGATCATGTCATACATTTAGAAAAACTATTTGAAGCAATTAAAAGCGAAGGATTGAAACTTAAATTCTCCAAATGCACATTTGCAGCAGACACAGTTAAATACTTGGGTCATGTAATACAGAACAATTCAGTCAGACCAATGAAAGACAATTTAATATCAATAAAAAACTTCCCCACTCCGAAAACACAAAAAAATGTGAGACAATTCTTGGGAAAAATAAACTTTTATCACAAGTATGTGCCAAATATAGCAATAAAACTGGAACCATTGCATAACCTTTTGAGAAAAGGACAAACTTTTAATTGGTCACAAGAATGTCAAGAATCATTTGATGAAATGAAAAGAATATTATGTTCACAACCAATACTGACAATTTTTGATCCTGACCTACCTATACACATATACACTGATGCTAGTATTCTTGGAGTAGGTGCAGTCCTGAAACAGCCACAAGAAAACAATGAAGAAAAACCAGTAGCATACTTTTCAAAAAAATTGAACGAAGTACAAAAAAGGAAAAAAGCAATATACCTAGAATGCCTGGCAATCAAAGAATGTGTAAAGTATTGGCAACATTTGTTAATAGGTAGAAAATTTATTGTCTTTTCAGATCACAAGCCCCTGGAGAATATGAACATTAGATCCAGAACAGATGAAGAATTGGGTGATCTTACTTACTACTTATCACAATATGATTTTCAAATAAAATACTCTCCAGGAAGATGCAACATTGAAGCTGACTGCCTAAGCAGAAACCCAGTTCTTGAACCAAATGAAAACCAAGATGAACAGTTAAAAATAGTTAATTCAATAACACTAAAAGATATCCTAGAAGATCAGGCTAACAATGAATATATACAATCCAGAAAAGACAAGTTTATAAAAAAAAACAATGTTTACTATAAGAATGTGAAGATGAAAGAAAAATTAATTATATCAGAAAAATTTAGCATAGAATTCATAAAGAAGATACATGCAGATCTTGGTCACATAGGAATTAAACAGATGCAAAGAATGATTAGTGCAGTGTATACAGCAGATAACATGACGAAAAACATAAAAAGAATATGTGAAAGTTGTGTGATATGTTTAAAAATAAATCAAGAGGTCAGAGTAAATATGGATTGATGTCACACTTGGGTCCCGCCACAAAACCTTTTCAGATATGCTCTATTGATACTATAGGAGGCTTTGGTGGTTCCAGATCAACAAAAAGATACTTACACCTGCTATCAGATCATTTCACGAGGTATGCATATGTTTTGACGTCCAGCACTCAAAATGCTAATGATTTCATCAAGCTAATTAGGAACTGTGCAGAAACTGATGACATTGAATTGATACTGTCGGACCAATATCCAGGTATAAACTCCAAGGAATTCAAGAGATTTTGGATGAAAAGAAAATTGCTATAATTTTTACATCTGTAAACTCTCCTTCTCTAATGGTTTAAACGAGAGACTGAACCAAACATTGGTAAATAAAATCAGATGTAAGATTAATGAACATGACACAAGAATCGCATGGACAACTATAGCACATGACTGTGTAAACAAATACAACGACACGGAGCACACGGTTACTGGATATGCACCATCTTACCTACTTTATGGTAAAGATGTTACGTTTTGCCTAATGAGCTAAAACAGAAGAAGACTGAATATGATTTAATACAAGCCAGGAAAAAGCATTGGAAAACACAATCAAATCACATAACTATAACAAGACAATTTATGATAAGAACCGAAAACATATAGACTTCAAAGTTGGTGATATTGTTTTGTAGAAAATGGAAACAAACTAAACAGGAAGAAGCTCGATGAATTAAGACTGGGACCCTACAAGATCGAAGAAAAATATCAAATTCAATTTATAAAATAAACACTGGTCATCAGAAATCAGGATCAAACTTTTTCCACATTTCAAAACTTACACCTGCCCTGTCTGCGCTTGAACAGTACGTGTCAGCAGTATATTGTGCAGCTTTTCCGGGGAGATGTAAAGAAAAGTCATTTTCTTTAATTTAAATTTCCCGCGTAATGAACGCCATAGATACAGAGCGGATCGTGAGGTGACGTTATGGAAGAAAAATAGTGAGACGTCTAAAACGTCTCGGCGTAATTCATTGTAAAAACAGTTTATAATTTAGAAAATACTTCGTTATTGTGTTTAGGAACTGACATTGTGATTAATAGCATTAAATGTCGTTTCTTTTGTTACAGGTTTGTAAGGTTTTGTTTTGTGTCTGAATGACTTTGTAAATACATAAGTAGTTGTAATGTAAAACTCACAATAAAACTTTTGTTACAGAGAAACTCAATTATCTTTTGATTCACTGTGTCACCCTAAGCACAGAAATTTTGGAAAATATCTTATATATATAA
>BGZK01001970.1:0-89867 GCA_005406025.1 Eumeta japonica | reverse complement strand
CTTGTAAAATAGATATTTGACGGCTGTTCGGCTTGTACAATGGGCGGTTTACTTTTTATTCTAATTTGTTCTTCATGCATTTTCAAAAATAACTGGTAATTTTAAAATTTTTAAAATTAAATTTCTAGAAAATCATGTAACGAAAATTATTGGTCATTTAAGGTAAAATTGATTTATTTAAATTAAAATAAAAAGACTGACTCTTTCCGACAAAATTTTCAGTAACGTCTATTTAGACATTTTTATGTATGCACTATTTAAGGATGTTTACTACTGAAACTCACTTGAGTTCCAAAAGTCAACATCCTTAAATAATACAAAACAATGTTCCTATTTCTGTCTGCCCGTTTGCGTACTTATTTTTTAGGTAATAGACATTTATGACTTGTCCATCGTCATTTGGGCATCTAAAAAATGTAAACAAGATGGTGTAAGAATCATTCAATTAAATATGACAAATATTTGTACAGTAAGTATACAGCAATAGTCGCAGTGAGTAAAAAACCACGTATCTATGCCTATTATATACCTATTCACTTTTACGTGGTCGGGTCTTTTTAATTTTTTACTTTTTTATTTATTCTGTTTGGTTCTATTCAAACAATCAACTAAGTCTCGTCAATAAAGGTGTCAACGTCGTTTTTTGTGATAATCGTTATAAATTTCTTTTATCGATATATTAATATTAATTAATATGAATAAATTATAAATACAAGTTGTGTAATTCTTTAATAGAGGTTATTGCTACAAAACTCGTTAGGAGTCATGATTTTGCTTTTGAAAGATCTACTCAGTGATAGGTATCGTATAAATTAATTATTTTTTGCGTCTCTACTACAATTTTCGATTTTATGGTTGTAATTCTGGTTCTATAATAAATATTTTTCACGTTGATACGAACTATTATATGATTATACGGACTTTATCACAGCTTTATTATATGTTTTTAAAATTTAAGATAAAATTGTTGATAAACAACTTTAAATCGTTGTAGGTATTTCAAAATGAAAAATAATTAAAAAACGTAAAGACGATTTTCAAAGACCGTCTCAATGATATCTCACTGCATAGAGTTTATAAACTTTCACTTCATTGTTTTTGACAATGCAATCCCCAACTCGGACCGGGCAGTCGGCCCCCAGGGCGTTAACGATCAACGTCACCGATACGGTGACAATGTCGAGGACCGACGGCTTAAGATTTTTTTCCTAGGATCTATTGGTCAATTCTCCCATGGTCAAGATTTCAATCCGGGAGCTTTTGGATCGTAGACAATGTTCTTGACCACTGGATCGTTACCATTTTCCTGAAAGTTACGATTTATCATAAAAAGCTTTGTGAATATGAATAATTAAAATGTTGTATAATTTTGTTTCAGGATAAAGCGAGAAGTTTTGTTGAGGTGAGTTTGAATTTTCATAAGGAACTTCTGAGATTGGGTATTAGTGTAAACGAATGTGTTTGAGATGAGCCATCATATTATTTTATTGGAATTTATTTACAAAATATAACCCTTTTGTTATTCACTATGGATTTATAAGGGAGTAAGGAATTATCAAACCGATTGTTCACAAGTATCATTAATTTATGGTTCCTCATTCTAAGGCGCGCATTCATATTAAATAATAAATTAAAAATAAGGTGTTAAAGTAACAATATTCTTTGGAAACAAAGTACAATCTCTCAGCTATATCCGGAAAAAGCGGCCAACAAAAGCGTGAAGTGTCCGTCCGCCGGAGGGCGCGGCGGGCGAGATCTCGCCGGGGCGCGCGCTTTGTTCCCGCTCAAAACTAATTCAGGGGAGGTATTTCAGAATTATGAAATGCTTGATGTTTCCATGTTTCCACATTTTGTTACGGGGCTTTGTGCCAGAATCGAAATGGAAGTAGGTAGTCGGAAGTGTACAGAAGGAAATGAATTCTTTGGACAATAGCGCCGACGGCTGAGTGATTGGGTGCAGGACGATACGTGCATTATAAAATTATCAATGAAATTAGTTTTGTTCCCGTAACAGAAGTCCTTCATTCTATAAATACTTTTAATTAGTTTCATTTTTAACTATATATAATAACACATCTAGGTAGTCGATTTTAACCTACTCCCAGTTTGTCGTACTTATTTCAAACTTTGCAAGTCCGGATTGCAATATAATAATACGATGTCATCGAGCTGATTTGATAACGAAACCAGGAGACGTATATTCTTCAACGACGACCAGCAAACCCCTCGAATTTTTGCTCATTTGGTTTTTTGACGAGTTCAATACTTTTCGGTAATTACCGACGGCAAGATCACTCTAAGAATATAAAACTAAAAAGTAAAAACAGAGTATATAAAAACTAAAATACCGACCAAATGTAAGTCGGACTCACGTACCGAGGATTCCGCATTACAGAACAATGTAATTGTGTTAAATACTCAAAATAAATTATCTTAATTCTTTCATTTGCAGATTATCAGCACAAGCCCCACTCAGACTTGGGCGACTCTTATTTATTGTTTTCCTTAAGTTGACACACCACACATCTAGTTTCACGCTTCTATACATTATTGCTTTAACAATAGAAAAAAATTAAGTCTGTAAAACGGTTCTTCTTGCAGGCCATCCCCGAAACTTTGCGCTATGATATGTATCGATGTATCTTTGAACTCCATGAGTCATAAATATTACCTGTGGGTTTTTGAGTTTAAAAGTTTGGAACACGGTTGAACCCTCAGGCCATCCCTGAAACTTTTACTACTTTCGAGCTTAGTGTTGAAATTGAAGAAATAGTAAATCTTTCCAATTCCAATAAAAGTAATTGAGCTCATCATGTTCAAAAATATTGTTTTCAGTGCTTTTTTAAGCTCTACAAGTTCAAAAATATAATTCTAATATGTTTTGAACTTTTTGAGCTCAAAAATTTATAAACATACAAAACGGTATTTTTTATATATCTTTCAATTGCTACATCTTTTAAGCGCGTTCTTCAATTTTGATCTGGTCTATGGCATCCGACGCAGTTTTTTAAACAAAAAAAGGTGATTTAGTACCAAATATGTACTAAAATCTATCGAGCGAAACTAGTTCGAAATTTCAGGTACTCTAAGTTGAGGAATTATTTCCGAATGTCGTACATTGCGTTTCGATTTTAAGAAACTGTTAATCCATTCAAAAGTTATTAGAGGTATACACACATCCGGGTACGCGCGCGCACACACACACACACACACACACACACACACACACACACACACACACACACACACACACACACACACAAATATCATTCGGAAAGTGCTCGAAATAGATTCCTGGGACCCTAAAACCTAAAGATGTGATCAAATCTCGATTTGTGCAAATAGAGCTTAAACAGTAACTTTCTAATTTTATGGAAACTTTTAAATTTTCATGGCGGGAAGTTAAAAAATAACTGATATGTACTAAGTATGCAGTCACGTACTCAATGCATGTTAATTTATACTGCACATTGTAACGAAGCAAATTGTAGACTCCTCATAAGTTTTCATATAATCTATAAGTTAAAATCTACTTTTGGTATTTTTTTCAAAATTTTAGGTGCAGTTGTTTCGGAAATAAGGTTAGAGCAGTTTTCATCTATTTTCTTAAATAAATTTAGAACTATTTATTTTTAAAGTATATAAAAAAATAAATATTCGACACCCTCACAATAAGCGTTTTTATTTGGTATGTCACATGGTTTTTGTCAATATCACACAAGTCAACCGGTTTTTTATTTTTTTCAATTTAGCCCCCAAATGTGACCCCTATATTTAAAATTCATTTATTTACGTTGCATGTCCGAGATTGAGTCATAAACATACATATTTGTATTGAATGCCAATTTAATCGTATTAGTGGATTCAGATCAAATCAGTAATGACACACAGATAGACAGACTACTAATCGTATAAGGGTTCCATTTTTTTTATTTGAAGGTACGAAATCTTAAAAACCAAGTTTTACTGCAGAAGATAAAAATATTTTTTATAAACCACATTGTATTTTTACAACTTATATGGAAATGATACACCAAAAAGTATTGGAATGCCATTACGAGGTGACGAGTATATGAAGTATACCTTCATCCTTCTTGGATTTCCCCTGGTCCCTGACTTTTATATATAATCATCATGAAAATCTGTATATACTTGGAACTACGATGTCTACATTTTTTGAGGATAATGGAATAAATATTTTTGAAGATTTCCGTTACGATCTAGGAGTAGTAGTACGACACAGAATAATTATCATCTTTTAGTGACTTCCTTAACTCTTCATTGATATATTGAATAATTGTGTTCATCTTTCTGGCTTTCTTCAATTGTAGCTTATGAGTGTATCGAATAATTTTCATCATTTCTGTGACTTCTCTTAATTTAAATTCATGAATGTTTTCAATAATCTTCTTGCTTCTGGTTTTCTTTACTCTTTGCTTATAAGGATTTAAAAAATATGTTATCGTTTTCGTATCTGATTTCATTTTTTTTTGTATTTTTTACTTTAAGGGTAGATATCGGAAGCAAGAAAAAGTACAAATAATTAGAATTGTGTTTCGGATGTTCTCTTGACTAAAAAATAAATGCAAGCAAACCTTTTTACAGCTATCCGTAAAATATGAAGAAGACTTTACTTTCTTGAGTTTAAATCTAAAAAGTTACAACTATGCACATATTCCGCTAAAATTCCCCTTTTATCCCTTTCTTTCTGTTCAAAAGCACTGCCCTTAATGTCACACTGAATATCGCGATCCTTGGTCCCTACCTATTAAAAACCTTTCGGTTGTGCGATCAAGAAGGGAGCAGAGTAAAAGTAGCTGCTAAAGTTTTTGGAGTGCTCAGCACTTCAAACTGGACCATCATGTTCTCCTTTACAAAATAGGTCCGACAACACCTAGAGTATGTTATCTCTGGGGTGGCGTATCTTAATACCAACTCCTGTCTCTAGACCACATTCGATGTGTGTACGAACGTATTCGATTCGTGGGCGATCCTGTAATATCCAACCGTCTCGACTTTGCGTAGAGATGTTGAGTTGTTGTGCATGCTTTATCGTCTATACTATGGGGAATGCCCTTCAGATTAATCTTATCGTTCAAATTCGTCATCATTTAGCTAGTTGCAAACACCATCATCATCGTCATGATAGCTTTCGTTTTGTCGCTTACGCCTCATGTGCAATCTTCTATCACACCCGATAAAATTTTGAAATAATCTGCGACGAGTGTGGTATTCCCTGTCAATTTAAAGAAGGGAATTTTCAAGAAAAAAGGCCAATACTTTCAAAAAGTCGGTAAGGTATCGGAGTTATGGGTGTCAATGTGCGACGGTAATCACCTGCTTTCTGGTGGTTTGCACGTTCGTTTGCCCTTTAAAAATAATATAAAAATACACTTAGACTCTTTTCCGCTATCTATTAAATTAACATTTTACAAAAAGTCGCCTTTAAAATTAATTTTTCTTTTCACGTCATCCTTTTAACGATTGTTTGGCCCTAAACCCGTTAAAAGAAAGACATGGAAAGCAAATTTTATTTAAACAAGTTAGTTGGTGGAATAGGTCTGAGTGTGTTATTATCATAAATAATGAACAAACTTAAAATATTTATCAAAATCGATTAGAAATTTCACAAAACCATTTCTATATCCCTGCGTGTCGAGGCCCTCGACAATTTATTAAAATGAAATTCTATGAAAATATGCACCCCAAGGCGGGGCGCGTATTGAAAATATTTCCCGTTGGTGGAGCGCGAGCCTTGTTTTCGCTTAACGAATTCGTTAACTTTTACAACTCGCCGATATCGCTGATTGAAATGTGACACTTTGCGAAGCTGATTCGATAAAGTCATTCACTTTTGTATGGTGCGGGAAGCACTTGGACTTCTAATGGGAATATTTATGTAATACTTTAATTACTACATGATCGCGGAGAGTGCAAAATGATTTCAAGCTCTTGACAATCAGACATAACATGGCATCTACATCAATGACTAATATAAATACATTACACGCCTACAATTTACTGGTGATAGTTAAATCGCAGAGCCGCTGAACGAGTTCAGTGCCGTGTTTGGGAACTATGGTAGTTTTACGCAAATTGTGGATTTAAAAAGCATTTAATTCGAGTGTACAACGTTAGGTTAGTTAACCTATTTCTTGAAAAAAATGTATATTCTTTTAAGAAAACATCTTTTTCCTTTTTCTTCAAGATATGTTGGTAACTAAACATTTATATGAATACCTTTAATAAGAATTATTGTATATTAAAGACACGAGACTTTGTAGAGAAAAACTATACATATTTTCATAATGCAAGCGAGGGGGAAGGATGGTAGACTGTGTGTTTGTCGGGTCTCGGAAGCTGGTTTGATGTAAAAAAAAAACTATATTGAATATTCTGTTTTTTCTTCAATGTGATGTCTCTGAATGCTCTAGACTCTAGAGCATAGAAAATCAGACCTAGTCCCGGATAACAAATTCATTAGCTAGCTAAGCCCGTACCCGCCGATGCCCCTGCATTGATCGCTGTGGAATCGGGCAGTTAATATCGGCGAGCAGCCGGGCGCGCATTATCGGAGCCTGGCTGCCGGCCAATGTACAATATTTCATCGGGCACACGCCCTTTCCGCGTCCTATTATGATAACACACTCCAAATTTCTTATTTCCTATTTATATAACATTTATCCAGAAACGTGCGGCCTAATACATACGTTCGGTTATCCGTCTTTGTGTCAATACAATTTTGTCGTATTGGCGTTGAACGGGACGTCGCAAGAAGTTTGCTGGGTGATTTACTTACTTAAGTAACAATGAAGGAATCGGATAAAAAAGTTACGTTACTTATTAAATGTATGTTATTAGGAGTAGCTTAAAAATATTAGTTGCATGTTTTGATTTACGGAGGCGGATTTGTTTTTCAAACTTAATGCCTGATCAGTAAATTAGGCATTAAATATTAAGTTCACGAAAATAGGGTTAGGAAACTTTCTATAGTGGTACAAAACAGTCATGTTACGTTTTAAACGAAATCTTATTTTAAGATAATTTTGTGATGCTGCCATAACGATATCCCGACGTTGTCGTGCGGCAACAAATCAAACACTCAAATAGTTCGTTTAGATTAAAGTTTCGTACGCAAACAAATGGCGGTGTCGGCGCGCGCCCGACGCGAGCCTCGTTATGGCGGGGAACAGCAGAATGCTTTCACAGAATTGGCAGTTATTTCTTTTGTTTTCGACCTCCACGATAGAGGGCGCTACGCCTTTTTTGAAACTCTTCAGAATAAATGTTATGCGAAATACAAAATACACGCAGTCATTGATTTTTGAAATTGTTATGTTTGGTGCAAAAATTAATTTTACCGTTTTCAAGACCCATAAAAAATAGTTGTCATTTTTATTTAGAATTTTCGATTTGAGTTTATGGAAAACTTTTATGCAAAAGCTTATATTTTCCTATGCGATGACAGGCTGCTAAACTCATTTCAGCTCGTGTCACAATACGGTTTACTTCATCTTATTTGATTAAAGCCCCGTGCGCTACATAAATAATTATTTTTGTGATAAGCGATACGACTTTGCTCTGTTTTATATTCTTCAAAATAAGCTATTTCAAGGTGGTGGCGCTGAAAAAACTGAGAGTGGAAGTTTTTATTGACAATATTCGCATTTCTTTATCAAGTATTTTCTTACTCCGACAAAGATTGGTTTCTTTGTAAGAGTAACGAAGTTTATTGTTGAGTAATCTCGAGCAAGAATTAATTCCTTTTTGATAATCTTTAGGGCGGAAACGATATTTTGCGTGTAAATAAATAATATAGGACTACTTTTTTATTCATGGAGTGGGTATAAAGTGTTAATAGAATTTTTATATTCTGTTGCAGTTTAATTTTGGAATTAGTGAAAATATTAACACATTTTTCTTAATTATGGGTATATACTTTTTTATTAACACCTAATACCACATTTTTCATTTTTAAAAAGTATTTTATTTTATTTTGTACCCCATTTTAATTTGTTATATATATTTATGCAAGTCGGCCTAACGACATTGAATACCATAAGGTTTCATGCTAACGGTACTAAAAAAATCAAAAAGATAATGTATTTTTTGTTGTATATGTCCACGATTTCGAATAAAATACGTAAAATAGCTTTAATGCGCTGTTTATTTAATATATCAAATATTTAACGATTATATACATGAAGCAATTTTTGGAATGGGTGGTAATGTCGAAAAGAATTTATTATAGACGTATTTCAAGTGTAATTTCATTACCTACCAAATAATGATATTTTTGATTTGATTTGAAAATCATGAAATTCCTTCTCATATCTTTAAAAGCACTCCCCTCGATGCCACACCGAGTATCGGGATCTTAGGTCTAGACATATCGGAAAGCGTTTCCTTTAGAAATAATCGGGAGAGCGAAGTGAAACTAGCATTTAAATGTTCGGGGTGCCAAGACAAATACAGCGCGACAGTACCTTCCGAAGTACTGCCGCGCTGTAAAGAGGAAATAAAAGAATTGAGGGAATAGAAGGCGACGATCCGGTTGGCCAGATTTTACAAGGCGCCAGTTCAAGCACATCTTGAGTACCGTTGCCGTCTCCGGGCGGGCCACCTTGTAATCAACCTTCGCCTGTAGACCGTATCCAACGTCGGGCATCTCGAACTGTTGACGACCTTTAACATTCTGCCAACTCGATTCATTTGTCCTGCTAAGAAATGCATTTTTGTGCTAATGTGTATGTTTTATCGCATATACATACCTCGAAGAATTCTCTGAAAAACTATTCAACCTCATTCCTGCCGTTGAATTCCGTAGTACTTCCCGTCGGCGTAGTACTTCTATCACTGTACGCTTTATGCTCTATATTCTGCCATGTACAATAGAACTTTGGGATAATTTAGAACGAGTGGTATTCCCTATCAACTTTGATAAAGGGCTCTTCGTGAAAAGAGCCTTATTTTTCCTGAAAACTCGGCAATGCACTAGCGACTTCTCTCAGGTTGCCGGTGTCCACGGGCAGAGATGATCACCTACTGTTTTGATAACTTATACGCTTGTCCTTTTAAAATCCTATATTATTATTATTAATGAAAATATGCAATATTTTTTTTTCATTGATCCAAATATATGAACCTACTCACCAACATTTTATTCAAAATTGACTTGTAAATATTTATAAGAATATATATAAATAAATAATTGTATGTACTCACATAACTTTATTTTTTTATTAAATAACAGTTTTTATTAAATGACGATCAACAAGTAGTATTTTTGACATGTAACTTTATCCAAACGAAATACCATATCTAAACATGTTCACATTGAGAACGCGAGAGTCCTTGACACAATAAAGTTACCAAGAGCGTCTATTGTCGGAATAAAGTTACTCTCTTTATAAGTCTATTATATGAATTGACTCTCTTGGTAAGTTTATTGTCAATGGGCTCTCTTTACAAGTATATTTTGTCATAAATTCACCTAGGGAAACCATTTACAAAATAAGCTCTCTTTTGCTTCAATTAAAAAAAAATGAAACGTTACAACAATTAACAAAACACATAAACTATTTGATATTAATAAAAAATAAAAATTAATCATCCAAGTCATTCGATTTCTTTAGTGAGTGTTCGTATGTGCGTACACACGTGAATATTATGCGACGAATGTATCAAAGAGAGATGCATAGCAGCGAGTGATGCCTTCAACCCCGTTCCTTATTTGCACGAGCAGTAAAATAATATAAAGTTATGGTGCTCAATAGAAATGTCAAAGTTTTCTTTTACTCACGAGAAGTTAAACGAATAAGATACTGTACGTAAAAACTGCTATTTATTTCCTGAAAACAATAAGAGATTACTCCGGTATGCCACTCGAGGTAAAATGTTGATAGTATTGTAAAGCCAGCTTTGTGCTCTACTTTAAGAGTTACGTATACCTAATTCAAAGTCATAAGATTATTTAAGGAAAATTTTCCCTGTAAAGAGACGCTAAATTAATGCAAACGCACACAAATAATTTTTCACTCTTTATGGTAAACGATGCCCGCGTAAAACTCCACGTTGATCGTAGAATGAAAAAATAATTTATTAAACTACTCAGAATCTCGAGCGAAATGTAGGAACGCACTTCATTTTAAAAAATTATTTTTTCTCTACGAGACCTCTACGAGAGAAAAAATCTCTACGAGACAAAAAAAAATATTGAGACACAACAATGACCAAAACGCGTTTGAATTTCATACACGCGCGGGCGTAAAATTCCTTTGTCGAATGAAATCGACTATTTCTCTCGAAGCCAGAAGATTCAGACGATCGGCGACATGGGTGATGTGATTCGAGTAATCACCTGACAATCTTCTCCTAAGAAAGTTTTATTCTCCATCCGGAAACTATGCTGTTCTGAATAATTATTACACTTGAATCTTGTTGCCTTCAGTAATTAGTCGGCCTGTAGTTACATCGGTTGGCCTACGTAAGTGATAAACATATGTTTAAATTTGTAACTAAAATTTGTAGTACAAATAACCATTGTTAAGCATTCAAAAATGAATTATAATTTACGTGAGCTTATGTATGTTAATGTTACTAAATAAAACAGTTCAAACTATCTGCTTTTCTAAAGATATGATAAAATTTCTCCATAGCCATAGCCAAAACTTAAGCCTTCGATCGTATTTTTCCTAAAAATTCAAGACTCTAAAAAAATGCAATGCGAGCCAAATACTAAGTTTTACATTCAAAATTTTAGTATTCACGAAGGTTGCTTTACTTTAATTTTCACCAGTCAGCACTTCAGTCACGTCTATGGCAATTCAAAAAAATCCGTTGGTCGAAATACGCCTGATTTAACATCTCTGATCGTTTATTGGCTGCTGTACAAAACTTAGCAGTTGTAATAAGTAGGCGTTTTGCGTTTTCAGCCAATTCGTTAGTTAAGCACAACAAGTACACTGGATCTCAATTATTTATATATTTGATTCCGAACCCGGTCTCCATCAGGTTCCAATTCTGACCCCACTTTCGGTCCCGGTCCCGTTCTCAATTTTGATCTCTTCTTATTCCGATTCCATTACCGGTCACAGTTCCACCTTAAACGACAAAGGGGCGAATTCTTGTATGAAAATGTAATTTTTACTATTTTATTTGAAGGTGATGTTGCTTTCTATGAGTGAAAAATTTTTTAGAATGTGTAATAACACAATATGACCTTGAAACCAAAGCGAGATGTTTATTTTACCCAAGGAGTTGTTTCTTCTTAATGAATTAATTCTTAGCATCAGTTCAGCAATTAGGTTAAATAGTAAAAATATGCTGAAAACCTTAGATACGAATGCTAGGTTTCTTTTTCAGAAATCTTCCTATTCGCGCGAACAACATATCGGCAGTTTCATAGTAATTGTATGGATAGTTCAGGTATGCAAAAAAAAAAACAACAAAATACACACTCGTTTTTATACATTATACAATCCCGCTCCCCCAACCTAATTGTAAATGACGCATCTCATCACTTTTTAAAGTCAAACGTTACTCCATAAAAGTTTTATACGAAATTGAATCCGACTTAACTTCGATAAAAAATAAATTAATCACCCACGCAACTCTATAATAACAAATTAATATGGATAATAAAGAAATAAAAATAATGACGGATTTTTATATTTATCATATGGTGTATGGAAATAATATAGAACCTATCACTTTTGCAAACATGAGTTGTTATTGTACACTGATTTTCATCAGTATCTGTTTAACCGTTCTTAAGTTGCAAAATAGCATATAGTCAGATGGAAAATAGCCTATCATTTGCTCTTACTGTATACCAATATTCATAACCGTTCATGGGTTGTAAAAGAACATGCATACAGGAAGACAGATATATTAAATAGCCTGTTATTTGCATAATGACAAGTTATGACTGAATAACAATTTTCATCACGATCAATGAAACAGCTCTTAAGTTATAAAAGAACATACAATCAGCGAAATAAATAGTAGCCAGTGACTTGCACAATAACATGTTCTTACCTCCTTTCATTAAGATTGGTGAAATCTTTTTCATATCATAAAAGAACAAACAGACAAAAAACAAACACCCAGACAACAGCTCATCATGCGTAAAAATACATGTTCTTATTGTACACCAATTTTCGTTAAAATCAGTGGATTCTTTATTAAGACTTATCTCTTAATCTGCCTGCATCTTCTTATAAAATAAGATGCAGACAGACAAACAGACAGACGGACAGATAGACAATAGCCTATTGTTTGCGCAATCAAATGTTTTTACTTAGTATTCATTTCTATCGCAATCGGTGAAACCGTTCTTAAATTATAAAACAGACGTACAGACTCACATACACCCAGATAGACAGACAGTGGCTTATCATGTGCGCAGTCACTTGATCACGTGCGTTTTTATTGAATCCCAATTTTCATTACAATCATTTTAAAAATGCTAGGATTGAGTCAGTTAGCCAGAGAATGAATATGTATCACAAAATTTTTCCAGAAAAATTACAAAAAAAATTCAAAAGTACATACAGACACAAATTTTAATTTCCTTATATTTCGTCCCTTAAATTAGCATAAGACAGATTGACAAAAATAATGTTTACTAAATCGCACCACATTATACTTAAATTTGTTAATATACTTTAAAACAATACTTAGTATTATGTAGATTTATACCGGCAACCTTAAATAGGTAACGAAATATAAGACGGGACGGGGAGTGGAATCGAAAGTCAGGACCGGAACCGAAATTGAAAACAAAACCGGGGTCAAAACTGAGCGTAAGATCGGCGTCAGAATCGAGAGCTTGATCGGGATCGAAATACAAAAGATGAAGGAATTATTTTCTCCCGGCTTCGTCCAAATAGGAACCTAGGGCTGGTAGTGAACTCAGAATTGAAATAGGACGGGGAAAAAAATTGAGAACTTGACAAAATTGACCAGGATCAGAATCGATGGCGGGACCGAGACCGTAATTAAGAACGGGACTGGGATTGAAAACGAGAGTCGGGTCGGGTTTAGGATAACATGTAGGACTGGAATCGAAATGGAAGGCGACACCGCTATTGAGATTGGCATCGGTAGATATAAAAGATGAAGAAATTTATTATACGTCCATGGTGATGGAGCTGCGAGCATTAACTAACTATACGGGCAAATCGCCCACAAGAAAGGGCAAAACGAGTGTCATAGTATAGATTATTCTGTTAGGGATATATGAATTATATTGTAAGTGCTTATAAACATTTGTTGGAAAGTAATTAGGCATTTTTTCTAAATGGGCTTTCAAAAATATGTAAATCTTAGATTTTTTTGTAAAATTTATAAATTTCACTAACTTGACCAAATGGCCGTTTTTAATTTGCCATATTTAGAACAATGCTCAGTTCATTTGATTATGTTATTCTCTATCGCTAATAACAATAGTATGCACTATAACGTGATGAACATTTTTTATGTAATACTAAAAGAAAATATATCATATATATATATATCACTTTTTTTTTAATATTTCATTTACGAAATAAAAAAAAAGTTGAAAAAAATACTATCATATGCAATATATGAATATGGTCGGATATCCGTCGGATATCCGAATAGCTTTTCACGTGTTTTACTGGTTTACGAACTCATTCTACGTCTGATGTTCGTAAACAGTGTGACATTATATAGTAGACCACCCAACTTCAAAAACCTCTTAATATTATTCTTTTAGTAAAGAAACATTTCAGTATTGGTGTATAAACCCGAGAAATAGAAAATGTATGTCAAAAACTGAGAATTATTCTACAATTTTTCTATAGCACTAGCAGCGAATCAAGTGGAAAACAGTAAAAATAATCAAGTGATATCCAAAATTCAAAAATATTATCTAAATTCAAGCTCAACTCGTCTGTCGGGACTTGAGGTAATTTGCAAAACACTTAGCCGCACCAGAGGAAACGCGGACTCCTCAACCCTCCAGGGATTACTTACTCCAAGATTGTTTCCTGCTATCAGACCACGATTGTATTGAAGAAAGTGGTGTCTTGTAATCTAAAATTTGCATAACAAGAATTTTACGAGAAGTAGAGATTATTTACTATATATGTCTGGTTACTGTATTGTTGATACTGTACGTAACTATTGCTAAGATTGTTACACGTGTATTTGTAATATTATTTTCAGAAAATGTTCATACTGCAAATGAAAGTTTGTTTGAGTTGAGGTTTAATACATGGTAAATGAAAATAAGTTCATTTGTATTATGGTTATTTGAAAACTCAACCAAACAAGTCATTGCACGCAATTCAAAGTAACCATTGTAAATGCTACATGAAATAAAATGTTGAAATTTCAGTAATTGTTCAAACATGTTTCTAGTCTAATTGGGCAAATTCTTTTTATTTTTTTTTAATATTTATAATAATATTACATTAACTATCACGTCATCTATGGCTCTTGACACACAAAATGCATACAGCTCACTACACCCACTACACATCTCAGCCATTATAATTTTATGTATTTTGTATATATGATGTTGCAGCCTGTACTGGCTTAGATATTTCTAAAATGGAATCATTATTCTCTTATCGATAATAACAAAACTTTCGAACAAATTTTTGATTTACCTCGGCAAAAAACGATACGATCCAGTTTAGTTCATAAAAATATATAAAATTCACATTATGATATTTTAAGTACCTTTACATAAAAGTGTGATGCATACATATGAGCTTTCATTAGTGCGACAGTCCCTTTCAGTAGGTTCCACATTCGCGAAATTAATTTCACGAATGTGGAACTGACCTTTCGAAAAAGATGCGACGCGGCAAAATTGGTGTTTACGACTGTCAAGGTTTTCTCTTATTAGTTTATGGAGTTACGTCGTAGACGCGTACAGAGTTAAGTTTGCATCGCCTTTTATTGTTCAATTTATTCTACAGAGGCTTGCTTCCTCGAATCGAAAGGGGCGTTCACATCTTGAACGGATTGTGAGCCGGCTTTATGCAAGAACTTTTATTATTTTGCTGTTTGCTGTGTACATTTCAAGGGTTTTTATTTGTTAACAGATTGTCGATATTAAATTTACTTTGTTAAAGTTAGTGCTGAAATGAGGCAGTGATGGACGTATAACAGCGTTTTACAAAAGGGATATTTATGATTTAGGTATTTTTATATTAGGTTTTTTTGATATTGCTTTCTAAGCAGAACGGCTAGTTAAATTTTGGGATTTATCCGTATAGTAGCTTGTTAAATATTATAAAAAATAATTTATGAAAAATTTTCTAGTACCCCAAATCGTCAATATCTGACAAAAACTTGATTTTTAAAAATCGGCGGCCATATTATTTAAAACAAATCGATTTCTAATTTGGCATGATTTTACAACTATTTTAGTTATTCTCAACTTGGTATTTTAAAATTCTAGTTGCCTTTGTATTAACAGCGTTGCCTCTACAGTGAAATCACAAAATTATAACAATGAAATTTAATCGTACACACGATAGTTCAAACGTCAACCGTCCGGCTTCATTATCAAACCCTGAAAGAAGTTCATGGTCAAAGTTCATCTCAAGGTAATTTCTACAAATCCAAACATGGCCAAGATATGTTATTTAATTATGGAATTCTAATTATAAACTTCCAGCTCCATAATCAGATCCTGAAAGTCAATCATGGTCAAAGTACATCGCAGGACAATTCCAATGAGTCCAAACATTTTGTGTTGTGTTTTTGTTATTATGTTAAGGAGTTCCAGTGCCAACCGTCCAGCTCCATTATCAGACCCTGAAAGCCAATCACGGCCAAACTGCATTTAAAGAAAATTCCATCAAGTCTAAACACCGCTAGGCTATATTGCTATGAAGTGATAGGGCTTACCTTCCGACTCCATCACCAGACCCTGAAAATCGTGCGCGCTGAGAGTACATTTCAAGGCAATTCTAAGAAACTCAAACACGACTGGGAAATGTTACTCCATTATGAAGTTCCTGTGCCTACCTTCTGACTCCATTAACAAATTACTCCTATTACACCATATTGTATTGTCATCTTTCTTTCATAAGTGAGCAGTTTTAATTTAATCTAACGCTTTAAAGTTGCTCAAAATTATGTATAAGAATAATTTTTTTTTTATACCCAACAAGTCCGACTCGTAAATCGTTTCTAAAATCGAAATCGATTTCTGCTTTTACGTAATAAGGCTGCGAACTGAATATGGCAACTTCACAGTTTTTTCAAATCATTCAATATTCATAACGGGAAATTAAATAACATCATGCCGATATTTAACACGCACCCCTCATAGTTTTCTTATAAAAAAAGAAATAGTATTTTCCCCGGCTTTATTAGTGTATAAAACTACTTAATCTGTTCTAAAAATAAATTTGCGTATATAAAACTACATTACTCACTAGAAAATTATTTAAGCAGTCAGCGTTTTGAATTAGAAGCTATATAGGATGGATTTTATCATACATCTTTCCGCAAATATTCATAATCTCGTCTCTTTATGAAATAATTTTGCCAAACAAACCATAGCCATTGAAATAGCCGTTTCTGGGAAAAATAACTTAGAACATCTACGTAGAAATGTCGTATTGACAGCCAAAGATCAGCTGACGAGTAGGTACTGCGCCGCAGCGCGCCGATTGCGCCCGTGCTTGCTGTGTGGCCGAGCATTTATTAGGGTTATATTAAGTTATTTATATTAGGGTTATTTATATTACTTATATTAAGTATATTTTTGTTAGTTAGTCTAGTTATTTTGGCAAAGTCGTTTTAGAAATAGAAGGAGATTATGAGTATTTGCGAAAAGGTGCATGATAAAATCCATTCTGTATGTTGGATTTGTTTTCTGACTGCAAGTTGAGCCTATGATTTAAGTCAAATTAAGACCACACGAATAGTGATTCGCATCGCACGTCAAAATGTCGGTTGTGGACGTTTTCATGAAATCGGCTATGATGCTCGTCAGTGGTGCCATCCGCGCTGAGCCGGAGATTGCGTGTAACTTGTGTACATACATATAGTTTGTACACAAGTTACGTGCAGTATTTAGCAATCGCTTACGAAGACACAGAATAAATTTTTTCACATATATCAAGCGACGGCTTCTTCAAACCAGCCCTATTCTCGATTTCAATTCCGGTTCCAGCGCCATGCTTGTTCCAATTTCGGTTTCATTTTCAATTTCAATTGTATTCCAATCATTCTCCTCGATTACGATTTCGGTCCCATCCTCGATTCAGAAGCCGGTCCCGTTTTCCATTAACCTCATCACGCTCTCGATACCGATCATTCCTTATATCAGATATGTGCTTCGCAGTTTCACTGGCGTGAAATACTATTAAAATTGGGCTAAGCTGGAATTACACTTAGGGTATATTATAACAATAAACCAATTCACAAAATACATTTCATTCGGAACAATGAATTAATTTTGGAATTAGATATAATTATTATTATATAACAGGAACCGAAGATTTTCCCATAAAAAGTCTATGTCGCTTTTTAGCCCAAAAACTTTATGCAAATATCCTTTCGATTTGCGTTAATAATATACTAACAAAACTACAAGTTCATTTCCACATTTATTACTTAGATTAGATATGTCGGTCTTTGATGCTCGCCTTCCTTTGCATTTTAATTCAAAACGTAGTACGATGTACACAATATAGCATTTACTTATAGAGCGTGAGGACCTTTTCTTAAGATACACAAAGCCATGAAAGACCTTTCCGGATATGTAGTTCCCTTGTCTGCGGAATAAATCTATTCATATCGTAAAAGCTGGCGGAGAAGCTCTCGGAGGACCCGGAGTACTAATCTCCTAGATTACAGGTCGCAGTTACACTCGAATAAAATGAAAGATTTTAATAAAGCTTATACGCCTCTATTTATGAACATCATCTTATAGTCTGAGACCCGGCGTTAGAAAAATGTACCCTCATCTGTTAATTGAATCAAATAATGTTTTAAAGGCAGGCGACAATATTATAAATTTATGAGAACAATGTCTGCCGCCATAGTCCTGCTGCTATTAATATTAATTTCTTTTTTATGTGCGCTGTAAATAATGTCACGGTAACTGCCAGTTATAAATATATTCAGAATTTTGTATACTTTACACACGTATTAATATTTCTAATTAACAGATGACGGAAATGAGTTCGGTTTATCTACCTGTTTACACCTGACTACAGGTAGCTGTAGCAGTCATAAAGGTCACTGTCTATTGTAACAAGGTGTAAAACATATATTCAAAAGATTTTTACTTAAGATGTGCAATTATCATAAGAAGCAAAAAAAAATTATTAATTAATATTAGTAGCAGCAGGACTGTGGTGGCAGACATTGTTCTTATAAATTAATAAAATTGTTATCTGATTGTAACACATTATTTGATTCAATTAATAGATGAGGCTACATTTTTCTGATGCCGGATTAGTTATTTAAAGAACCTAACTAATTAACTGAGGTAAAAATGTGAATAAAATTAGTTCAGGTGTTGGACTGTGGATTATTAAAGTAACTGTAACTCTTTTAATACTTTATTATTACTACTGAAGCTGGTTCAAAGTGATTTTTTTAATAATTTGCCTATTAAAGAAAGGACATATTCACTACTTTGACGACTAATCTTCACTTGACTTTCTCTGAAAGTAATAACAATAATACTTTATTTATTTCTCTCCACTATTAGGCAGCATGTTTCTAATAGTACATTTTACAATTAAATTATTATCATAGGACTATGAGCACCGGTGCCTGAGGGTACAGAGTACCTGACAGTAGTTTGTTACTGTAATCCTATTTCCAATTGGTTTCTGATTGACCTCGACTCTACTGATTTGCCTACAGCACCAGCATTGTTCTGTTTCGAATGTGATCAACTAAGTTAATGCTGTCAGGGTGGGTTCATTCTGGCCACATGGAGTTTTAGTCTCTGAAGTAATGTGATTGAAGTGCTAATTGATAAAAGATCAGTATACTAATTTTGTTTTGTTATTTATTTAAGTACTCTATTGAGTACATATGTATGTCCTATCTATTAGTAGCAAATATAACTTGCGTTTTAATCAAAGGTGAATACCTTTGTATGTGAATGTGAATACCTAAGCAGACTTGCTTGTAAAATTCTAAAGTAAAGAATATAAGCAAACCAACAACCTATTGATTTTATATAGTACTAAGTGTTAAGAATTAACTCTAGCCTTAATACAAAATATTAAAACGAGTACGTCAATGAATACTCCCATATTCAATTGAGAATCTCCCTCAAACGGAAAATTGAGTTTTCCCATTATAGGTGGTGCTTTTTACTATAGGTGGTGATTCAAGTTTTCCCATTATAGGTGGTGCTTTAGTAAATTTTGAGTATGTGATATAAATGTGAATTAAATCACTACATGTTAAGTTACATCAAATATACCAGTTTTCTTATCACCTTTATGAGTTTGTCTCTTAAATTGTTGATTTTTTAGCCAACATTAAAAGAGAAACGAATTTATATTTAACATATAACAACTTCACTTGTTTCATAATTTCTGTATTAAATTTCTCTTCCAATTTAATCCTTCATTCGAGATTGATATTCGAATCCCCAAATATCTGACTTGTTATCATATTTTTAAATCGAAATTATTTCAGAATTTACTTTCAAACTTCAATCTCCACTTTTATCCTTTTAAAGATTGATGATCTCGGAATCCGCAATACCAAATTCAAGTTTTATTTTTAAGTTTAAAAAGTAACTGCTTTCAGGAGAAAGCATTATAAAGTATATAGATACATCGCTTTCGATTGTAGTTTTTAGGGGTTGAATTTCCAAAAAAAATAAAACACACATTTAGTTTCAAACCATGAGCCGCAATCCAACGTTTTATGTTAGATTTAAAAAACGATGGTCTTCTGTTGTTTCCCAAACGCAATTCAACTGGAAAGGGGTACATATTGAAAGTTTGTAAATATTTTCATATTTAGGTACCATTTTACAATTGTACGTCTTACAATCCACTTTTAGTGATGCTTGCGCTACCCATTCTTGCGGAAGGACATATCGTCAGCAATGCACCGCGCGGCGTGTGTGTGGATAAGTGCTTGATGAACGGGATGCTAAAATATTTAACGAATACATTAATTTGCGAATCGTACAATATGATTAATGCATAATGTACTAAACTGACTGGCTGGTTGTCTCGGAAGAGCTGTTCTGCAGCTGCTTTTTTTTGACAATTATGCAAAAAAATTGTAATTTTATAAAATGGTTTAAAATTTTTCTCAATCTCGCAAACGTATGCTGTAATTATGAATTATCGCTTTTTATGAAGACAACAATTATTAGTAACTCGACCACAAGATCATGAAAATGGGTATGAATCATTATCTTCAAAAAATATGTAGATATTATATGAATACAATTTCAATCGATCAAATCGTTCAGAAGTTACGTTATCGCTAACAGACGCACCTACGATTACAACTGAAGATGGATACTTAACGGGTTTAGTGTCAGGGCTACGCAGAGGCGCTAGCGTGGCATAAATCGATGTCCAAATAGCCTGCGCCAGAGATGGAACTGCACACTTCCGTAACAATACGCTCCCGCTTTGCCGAGGCGGGCGCTGAACTCTAGCGGCGGTCGGAGGCGGTCCGAGGGCGCGCCGAAGACTGCATCGACCGCCGCCTCAATGATTCATGCGCCGGCCGCCTTCGGCCTCGTCGTACACGCCATTGTAGGGTGACGTCTGTTTTCGCTTGGCTCACTCGTTTGTACGTATGACATTTTGTGACGGAACTTACGATAATTATCGTAAACTTTTCTTGAAGCATAAAAATCGATCTTCATTAAAGTTTCCAGGGTTATCGCGCAAGGATCGTGTATCCAATGCATTGATTCCGCTTTCATTCTTCCGCTACATTCAATATTCACTACTTATTAATCAGCCTAGGCACCAGAATTTCTTACTGATTATTTTTATGATTAGTTATTGTTATTTCATATATTAAACATAAGTTTTGTCTTAAATTTTTAGGGTGCATCTCTCCGATTTTAATGTAGTAAGAAAATTACCTACATAAACAGTAAGGACTAAGAGTTTGCTAATATTTGTCTGGTATTGTAAATATAAAAAAAAATTTAGTCCTCTATTATTTTTATCTCCTCTCTCTTCAATCAGGAGCTTTCATAAAACCGGGAGGCTTTAGACGTATAGTAAGATCGAGGCGAGACCCAAAAAGCCCGCCGGTTTTGAGAAAACATAGTTGAAGCTTATTGCAACTCAAAACTTAAGTGAAAATTGTCTTCTGACACTAGATGAGGTCTTGTCACGAGTGGGTCGTCGGTAAGCTGTTGCTAAGCCTCGTATTATATTTTATGCCTCATTATTATTTTCTACCTTTCTTATTTTTTTATTATAAATTATGATATATATTTTTCCTGTTGTCGAACCGAATCTTCTTGCTTCCTGATCAAATTACAAGTTCATACTGATTTGTATGATAATCGATTACAACGCAACATTCGGTTACTGCAGCATAAAAAGCTACGAAGGCGACGTCGGACACATCCGCCGGTCCGGCTCGTTCTCGATTCATTACGATACATTAGTCTACGCGTTCGACTGAAAAGTATAAATTATGGGTCGTTTAGCTTCGATCGATCAATCAGCTTTTGTGCGGATCCGGTCTCGACGTTTTCATAATGAGTGCTTTTATCGACTCTATCGAATAAAATGTATTTTATGAGCGGCAGGAGAGGCCGAACGAAGTGCACAGGCAAAAGGAACAATTTGATATCTTATTAAAAATATACACGTATTATATCAAAAAATTAACACTAAATTAAATAAAAACGGTAGAAGATTAATTTTTAATTAATCAGTCCTATATACAATTAATAAACTTGTGGATTAGAGAAACAACAGACTTCGTTTTATTTAACTTTCTTGTTGTACTTAACTTCCACCTAATTCATATTTAGCAATGAACTCAGTTATCAGATATCCCCACAAAAGGCAATTTGTATTAAATCATCTACAGTTATATTGTCTAAAGCATATATACGTAATACATTACAAGCGGGTAAGTGTTTCAGGACTAATTCTCAAATACGTCGCATTTGTTATGGTCACCCTATCGAGTAATTTCAAGTATATGCCTTTGTTATTATTTCGGGCCTTTGTTCTTTGTTGATTTAGGCGCTACGCGTATCATATTGTTTGGTTAAATCATTTTCGGATAACTGTAAGCTATAGCCTCTGCGGTGTGTACGATTTCGATGTATCCATGTTATTTTGTTGACTATAGATTTAAGCCGACAAAGCTTGTTTCTCTAATTTTCTAGTTCGTTATTTAGTTTTGTATTATTTTTTTATAAGTATATACGACAAGAATTTCATTCCCAAACGACAAAACATCTTTATAATTTTTCTTGAAATTATCTTTAACTTATAATTTAGAAAAATGTATTTTGAATTCTGTAGTCTGTATTTATTGTCAATACTTTTATGTATAACTATATGTGCTTGCGGCTTAGTAAGAAATTGGATTTATGGAAAACGAATTTGATGAAATAAAACTTATAAATTACCCTCAACTACGTTCGAATCATTTGTGTAAATTCCAAGAATATTCTTCTAGATTAGTGTGTTCAAACAACCAAAACAAAACCAAAGTATTGAAAACAGTGTAATTGTATTTACTGGTACACTCCCTACATCGTTTCGCAATTAGTTTTTGGCAAATATTTTCGATGTAGAAACAAGATGGTGTTGTATTTATAAGTATAGATGGTGAAAAACATTTGCTACAGTTTTGTGTTATAAATCAAGATTATTGAATTATTTGAAAAAATTTCGTTAAAACTTATGAAATTTTCTAATACGGTCACTACTGTGTAATTCTTAGCAATTGATTTCATTTGTAAGTAAATAAGACAACTAGAAATTTTATAACATTTTAAAGTCTAGACATAAAATGAGGTATAGATTTTACAGTAGATATTGTAAATACTTGAACGTATTCGATTTTATGACAAATAAAAATAATTTATCTATTATTAAGCCCCTCTACAGGTGTGGGGCATACTTCACCCCCGGGCCGACGGCCGCGCCCCCGCCGGGCGTCTGTCCGTCATCCATCATTGTCACCTGCCTCCTTAGATTGCGATGTTCGTTTTAGAACGTCTTTTATGGCTCAATTGTTGGAAAGAGTCATTTTCGCGAGATCTGAAACGGAGATACGATATCTTTTGTTGGCGAGATATTGTGTTTTATTTTTGAAGGGAAAAGAGCGAAAGGTGATTACTGGGGCCGCCCGCGCCGGCCGGTGCCGTGGTGTGGTTTTACTTTGCGTCTTTGTGTGTGTGTGTCTGCACGTTTCTTTTTACAAGCTTTCTTTCGACTCCTCCCTTTATTTCCCGGCAGATTCCCGTCATTTGTATGCGTATTGTTGAATTTAAGATTTATACTAAATTTTCTTTTCGACTATAGCTCGAATCTGTTGTACCTATAGGGCGAAAAATACGTTTTCGCATTTGTAAATAGTAAACTCATCTGTAAGTTATCCCCAAGGTAACACGGAACATGATCCCTATTTTCACAGTCATTTTTTACAACACGGGCAGAGGAATACCCTATTGCTGGATTTTATAATAGTATGTCGACTTGAAAGACTAAAAAAATTGTTAACAGAAATATTCCTTAATTTTGAAGAAATCGTGAATCTGACTAATGAAAAAATGTACCACATAGTTGATGAAATACTCAGCTTGATTTCATTTATTTATTTTTCATTAATCCGCTTAAGTATTTTCGAAATATAAGTCGATAGATGGAATATAAGATGTTTGGTTTCAAAACACTTGCAATAACTGTACATCACGTATTTCGTTAATACCCATTTTCGTCAGCTAATAATTGGATTGTCATAACTAATTTTTTAAAATGTACTTTCTCCAAGGGTCATCCTCAATTATAAAAAGTTGTCAGATGTGTGTAATTATATGTTAGGCCCCGAAATGCAAAAAATAATAAAGCCTTTTTTATATTACAATATTAATATACAGTTTTTTCGTTAATGAGTGTTACAAGTATTGTGAAAGAAACTGCAAAATACGCAAAAATAAGAATATAAGAGTCCCTACCTTTGTCAAAAATAAAACAGAAATAATGTTCACCGGCGTCAAGTGACCTTAATATTATTTATTTCTTAAGGCATTTTAATTAAGGTGAGAGTAAGGTTCTGAAATAATATCATTTAAGTAATAAATGTCATCGGGGTGTGCTGAGACATTTAATGCAATATCATTATTTTTTAATCACTGTAAGCATAGATAACTGATGCTATCCGCACAAACGTTTTTTTTTTATTTAAAAAATAATTGAAAGCTGTAAGAACAAATCTTATAGAAAAAAATGAATAGTTAGAAAAACTTTTGAAAAATACGTTTTCATAAATAGGTGCTAGATACTGGACTAAAAACCAAAAAAATAATTATCGTATCTGATCTCTTTGTTTACTCCGAAAGAGCCTTAATGAGGGTGAAAAGCCGGAAAGGCAGTAATAGGACGCGAGACAACTCACAATAATATTGTTGCCGGTGCCCTAAGGTGAGTTATGCAACATGATATTTTTAACTACCCTCGTATTTATTAATATTCGGAACCTTTTTCACTTTGGCTTGTGTGGAAATACAGGGTCTTAACTTTCAAGCTGTCCCAAAACCACCCCTTAGGTGGAAATAAAGCGTAAAAATGGACATACAACATACCTGCGCAAATTTCAAGAATACGTAACAAGTTGCGTAATAAAAGTTAGGAGGGTTAGGATTACGTTATTCTATAATATTATAGAATTCCATTGCCTACTTTATGGATCTTTTGGATGTTGTCGGATTTGAAGTATATTTATGTTGGATGGAGAAAATATAATACCATTCACAAAAGAAATGCTTTTTTAAACCATTCCAACAAGCTCAAACATGGCTAGGTAATGTTCTATCGTTGTAGTGTTCCAATGTTAACGTTTCAGCTTCATCATCAGACCCTGAAAGCTAATTTCGGGCAAAGTGCATTTCAATGTTATTCCAATAAGCTCAAACACGGCTAGGATATCACGTTCCGTCATAAAGTTTCTGTGCCACATTTCCTGACCATCATCTGGTCAGTCCAATGATACCGCATTATTGTATTATCATCATAAATACATAGTTATGTACATCATTTGCTTAGTTTCATGATGATCTAGTAATTGGAAATGTGTGAAATTCAGTCTCTAAAATTCCGTTTCATCGATAAATAGAAAATGTCAAGCTAATATCAGTAAAAAGCGTGTCAAAAACAATGAGTTTTCTTAATTTTTCACCCACCTTCTTTTTAAGTCTCGACGCTAACAGAGCGGTGTTATTAGATAATAGAGTAAAATGTTGAAAATTAGTTGCCGGGAAACAGCTTTAAGGCGTTTAATTTTATCTAAATTTATAATAAAGGTTAGAAGACATGGGATGTTATTTAAAAAAAGATCTATGTAAGTATTCTGAGGTTATTTGTTTTAAGTATATTATATTGTGTACCTGTATGCTATATAAACTATAAGGTAGCGACCAACTAGGACCCACTAAGAAAAGAATAATTCATTCTTTAAGTGAGGTAAAAGGTGGATTGAATTTTTGTGAAACCGTGTTATGGAATAAGGTATGCCATGACATTTTGCAAAAATGTTTATAACTTATTACTATATAAATTGGGTAAACACGTTTTTCACAATGGGGAGCGGAGGGTTGTATGATGTATAAAAATTAAAAGCGGGTCGGAGAGCGGAATCGAGATCAAGACCGGGAAAGAAGTTGATAACGGGATCGGGGCAGGGACCGAGTGTCGGATCGGAATTAGGAGCGCGGCCGGGGTCTAATCGCGAACAGCACCGGGACCAGAATTGAAATAAGGAACGAGACCGGGAGTGTCAGCAAGATCTTTCCGTGAAAAATATTATAGAACACATTTTATATCCACGCGGGCGATGCCGGGGTGTCAAAAAATATGTCATTGTTACTTAATTTTTCATTAGAAAGTTAAATGTAAAGAAGAAGAGGAGCGGTATAGTTCTTTTTTAATGTGAACTATAAATTTACTTTGTTTTATATCGATTCCCAATAGAATATAAAACTTTCGGTTCCACGAAAAAGGTAATATGAAACTAGGCAATATGAGTGTAAATGTATCCTTCGGAACAGTAGAATTTATCATTAATTAAATGAAGTTGTAGCAAAATCGTTAATTAAACGAAATAAACTTTGTGAAACACGATGCTTATGTGGAGTTTTTGGAGTTCTGTGATTATAATTTAGCTAAAATAAACAACGCAGAACAATTAACACGCTGTGGATACGGTTAACCGACCACTAAATCACGAACGAAAGTATAACGTAATTGGAGTTGATACCTTAAATGCTGGATCGGGGTTGAGTTTCAAAGGGGTAGTTTTTATTTAGTCAGGGGTGTGAGAACCATGAAGGGTTGTGTCAAGGTTCTGCATGAAGATTAAACTAAGACTTAATAATACTTTCACGTGGATGGAGCTGAACAGGCAGACGCAAATTAGGATAGCAATTTAAATTAAGATTAGAATCGTAATCGGGAACCGTATCCGGATCCTGTTCAGGATGTGGGCTCGAATTGGGATCTTGATTAATTTTTGGAATCTATATTTATGTATAGATTAGATATACATACCGATCTATATCGCCATTGAAATCTGTATTGAAATCGGGATTGCGACAGAGATTGTCATCAAACTTAAAAAAAAGCGTGTGTTACTTGCTTCAGTTTTTTGATTTTTTATAGTTGTTTTTTATTCCTAAGCGCAAAGAGCAAGTTGGTTTAATCAAGTTCCAATATAAGCGTACGTAGTTTTTCAGTCGATTCGGTAAAGTAAGGGTAATAAGAGCGTGTTAAAATATCCCTTTAACATCATCTATACGTTTACGCAGAACGACATAGAAGGTCCTAGGCCATGGTAACCTCCCAGCCCGCTTGCTAGTGTCTAGCGACCGGCTGTCTGCTGGTGTAAGTCAGCGCAGCACCGAAGTAGCGTAGCGCTGATTACGAACTATTTCAAAAATCCGTGCTGTCGCTAACAGTTGTAGCGATGATTAAACGATTTTGCGAAAATTTTCGCTGTAGTTTTCGTGACGCACTTCGCACGGTACATTTTGTATGGAGGTCTGTCAAAATGGCTTCTGGCTAATTTATTACGATCGCTGAACTGTCAAAGTTCTCGTCTATTTAAAACAGTATTTTTTAAGCACATTATTATTGCATAGTTGTTATATTTGACATAGATTACGAATTAGTAACAAATAGTAATCTATGTTAAGCATCTCTTTCAATTTCCTTAATTGAAAATATTATTCACTTAATATTGCATGTTTTATTAATTAAAAACTTGGAAAACCAACATTTCGTAAGCTTTAGTCTAATTAAATTATTTACCCTATAAAATTGTTTTATTAGAAAACTTTAAAGTTGCTATTAAATTTGCAATGTTCCATAAAACTTTAACCTTTCACAGTTTGAGTATAGATAAGAATACTATACAGATTAGGACACACAAACTAATAAGACCAATAAAAAGTAATTTATTATACATCATTTATACAATTCAAATGTTTTTTAACAAAATTAAATAGGAATGCACCGTAAAACGAAAACACCACAAATAATATCATTCTGAAGAAAAGCGACCTTATGTCACGATTATGTAAGATGTTAATTACTTCACGTCATATTGAAAAAAGTTTTGAAATGACAATCGTACAGAAAAGTTTTCAAATAGCGCTGTCAAAGTACAAGCGCAGTAGCGACTTTCGCGCTACTTCGGCGCTATCGCGTTTTCACGACCAAACGATTATTGCTTTATTTTACTCGTAGCAATCCAGCGGGGCTTACTTCTCTTGAGAAAGTAGTCACGAGCGGTTCGAAACAAATTCAGCAACATTCCTCAGCTCGTGTTCAGCGGCGATCGTTTAATTTCTTGAGCGGGATCGTGATGTGACAGTTTCGCCTTAGTGATAGCCTAATAAAAATCTCGCGCTCTCCGGCACCGATTTCCTAGAGGATTTGAATAATGGCTTTCGAGTGAATTTTCATGTAGTTGTCGCGTCGCGCCGATCGGCGGCGGCGGGCGCGCGCGCCGGCCCAAACGAACTTTCCTCCGGCAGATGATTTTTCTCGGAAAATCATTATCCGTGGCACTTCAATCTCGAGCTTGTTTCCTGTATCTGCCACTCCATGCGTGCGGGGCGCGGCTCCTTTGCCCGGCGCGGTACGGCACGACACGCCGTTTTCGTTTCAGGAAGTTGGAAACAGGGTAAGTATCTAACTAAACTAAGCTTTTAGCTTTCATAGAAAATGTAATCGTTATTTGAGATAGACGTTCGTTACTTTAAGGGCCTTTGTGGTAGTGTGGTCTAATGAAAATGCATAAACCGGGGTTCGCGATTGCCGATACTACGATACCTGTGATAAAGTAATGCTAAACGTAAATCACGCAATTTGTTCTGGAAAAGTTTTGCTAACGCATTTTAGGTTTTTTGTCCAAAATTTTAAAGTTCGCCTATTTATTGTTAGTAACTTTAGCGCGTTTTCATATTCCTAAAATTTAATGTTTTTTTTTCATATAATATTTCTCATTTATAATAATAGCAATAATATGCACTACAATGTAACTGAGCCTAGTACATTGAACTAAAGGAAAAAAATCAAATACTTTTTTGCGTTGCTATCAAAATTACGTATTTTAAAATATAAAAACATATAAAATAAAATCGTGTTGCGTGAATTTGCCTCGCAACGTGTGCATTTGCCCGGACGACGTAAACGCCACCTATACAGACTCGGACACCCTGGACGTAGTCATTCAAAAAATTTACAAATGCAAATTCGTGTTACAGGTAAATTTATTAAATTGCCTGTTACCTATTACCGAGCTTTAACATTGTTTTGATATTACTCCCTCGTCTACAAAATGTTACGGAAGTACGGCTCCGGAGAAGCGCTTTAGTTTGAAAGTTCGAGATGTCACGATGTATTGCCCACTTAAAAGTTATATCAAAAGTTATGGGAATCACCGGCAGCTGGTGCCATCTAGCGTGGAGGCCCCACCCAGATCGGAAAGTTTTTAACAATTCTCGGAACAATAACGTATTACGTACATTCACACGCGTGCGAAATTAAGGAAATAACATTTTAGGTCACCAGTAATACATTTATAAGCATTAAGCAATTGTTTTCTGTTTGCATTATACATACGTCAGACTGCCGTTATCCACTAGAAGACGTAACTATGATTAATCCAAAAAAATAACACGGGATTTGTTTCTTTTATTAAAAAGTCATAGAAGGTTTGAAATTAATTAATTTTAATATCTATGAATTTTAATTAATAACGTAACTACTTTATAATTATTACTTTTTATTATATAATTGATGTCATTGCTCCCATTATAAAAAAAAATTCTTCAGTTAAATTGTGTGATCTATCAACATCGGACTGTATTTTCTGTACTATATTTTTGGTACTCTAAATATGATTTTTATGATAAACGTTTTTATATCTCATGTGTAAACTTTTGTAATATTCGAACTTCGTGTTAACATTTGATGATAACATTTAATAGTAATAACATTTTCAAAATTGATTCTCGTAATTTACCAACAAACAACGTTATTTGGTTGCTTATCAGCTCGATAGCTGTGACACTGTTGGATAAATACTTCTTTTTTTATTTCACTGGAATTTCAGCAACACTAATCTGATACCGCACCGAAAGTAATAAAACAGAACCTAAAACAACTTTTTCAAAAATATCGATATATAAAAAAAAATTTTAATCTACTACATAAAAATATATGATGTAAGTGAATCCGTTACCCTTATTTTAACACTTAATCATACCTGTGGATTTTGGACCTGCCGACTGAATATCGTGACATATTAATGGAATTACCCCAGTTTACAAGACAAATCCAAAATCTACGTAATTGGGATGAGTTTGTTAACTCGATTCAGAAAGTTTCATAACTTGTGTTACTGCATACAATCGACAGTGAAATTGGCCTCAATGAATAGGAACCGCTGTAGTGGAGAAGTTGTTTGCTTAGATCTTATATTTTAAACGGGAAGTAATCGATGAAAACTAATTTGAGTAACACACCCATCAGGTGACCTAGTGAACAACCTTTGTTTTGACTAAGATAAACACGAGCGAAACCTGAAATGACGATACTAGATTTATGTTGTGATAATGATTTATGACGAATAATAGACATTATCGACACGAGATATTACGGGGACTTTAACGACATTCTCGTTACAGAAGAGAGGGTTTAAAATAACTTATCCATACGACAAACAAAAAGATTCTGTGAGTTAACACTCCTTTTGAAAATAGAAAATAAACAAATATAAATTTATCAAATCTTATTATTTCACCTGAAATTAATTTATAAAAAGTTTAAAAATATGTATTTTAATTAATAAGAACTTTATAAATCAAATATTTCATTTTGGACTATACAACATCAAATAATTGCCATAAATTAAACGATTCTACGAAATATACATGACATTATATTTCTTTTTAATGTCTATTGTACAAAAATATTTTAAATTCCAATTTTACAAGAAGAAATATTTTATAAAGATCCCAGTTTGACGTATATTGACTGCTGATAAATATCAATCACAACGTGAATTTTACATTTGTTAAATTCAATATGTATGTGTATATCAAATGTTTGAAATTGTACAACCTTAAACAACACTAGATCATGGGAATTCATAGCAAACCTTTTTAATTTTGTTCTCGGTATACTGTAAAATAATTTGTGTGGAGTTTGATATAAGATTAATTCTAATGCAGATCTGTATAGTTTATAAAGTAAATGTATTTTATGTGAGTTGGTTGTATCTAATAAAACCATTCGAAACGACATAGATATGCGGTTGTCCTAAAAGCAACTAAAAGCAACTTCAAAATATGAGCGTTAATTTGTTAAAAGCCTTTGAACGTCCGCGGCGGCCATTTCCGGATTTTATGCGACGATAAAGAAATGTCCTTTTCTGATTTCTTGTCATTTATTTATTCTTACGCAAGTACAGAAAATTAAAAATAATTTTGTTTCTGTCCCGCATTATTCAAGTAAGCAAATTGTGTGACCTAAAAGTTGGTTGCCTCTCCCCTCCCTGCCTCCTTCATTAGTTATCACATTGCTTTTTAAAAAGCCGACAACCCACCAGCGGCCTCTTGGGGTTGCGTGTGTCTATGAGTGGCGGTGATCGTTTACTCTCCAGTGGCTAGCGTGCTGGTCAAAAGTCTTAAGTGAAAGCTGAAAAAGTCTTAAGAGTCCGTAATTCTTCGTGCAATGTGGCTGTCCGTTCAAGGTTCGATTCCAATTTCCGTCAGTCCCGATAGCCAGTTGGACGTACATCACAGGAAATTCCAAAGTGACGTGAGACTGGTCTCGTTCGATGCTCATAAACTTCGCGTTTCAGTAAGACCTTAACCTTTGTGAAGTTGTATTACTGATTATCGTGTACACGGCGGACAACAATTATTATTCGAGTCCTTAAAATTGTGTTTCGCTCGGACGAAATTCCGCTGAACAGTAATGAATACGTATTATTGAAACGTTTAACATTTGCTGAAGATTGCAAAAGCAACAAAAAGTTATGAAGATAAGATGAGAGAGTCTAAATTTTAAAACTCAAAATCACGAAAATTCAGACAGTGTCTCAGAGAAGTAGCGTAGCACAGGCGTCGTGCGTGCAGACAACCGAACTCCTTAAATTGTAGCTATTTTGCGTTTCATAAAAAACCTGAATCTATTATCCTAAAGCTTTTACACGATGTTTTAAATTAGTTAAAATATTTTCATAACACGTAATAAACTTTAGAATTAACAACGAAACATTATTTAGTACAGCGTAATCCGTCGGGTGCAATGGAGACGGTTTGCTTGTCTGTTCCCGTGACATTTTACAGCTGTTGTTATTTCGTGAGGCCCTTGTACTCCATTTGCGCGCCGCCCCTCACCCCCGCTACTAGGCATCATTGAATTTTGATGTTCCCCTAATAAAGTATATAAAAATGTACTCCGCGTAGGTCGTATCGCTGAGGGAGAATCTTTTCAGTGATGCGAGAAGGAAGGTTTGAATTAAATTATGGCGTACAAAATACCTTTTATATACTTGACGTTGAACAGAAATTTATTATATAAATATAGATTAAACATTCTTAGATCGTGACATCGTCATATCACCGTCGTTCGTGGAGCGAGCTGCATTTCAAGTCGACGCAAATTGTCGGAGTCGAGACACGAACGCCCGAAAACGGGTCAAGTGCAAGTGCCACTTAACATGTGCAGGCGAATCAATGTCGAGGGTGTGACAGGATGCGACCGGCATAATTTTCTGTGTTTGATTTCCGTTCTATATATTTACTATTTTAGATATTAAATTAGATCTATTTCGAAAAATGCCAGTAAAACTCATTTTCACATTTTAATTGCATTTCATCTATAATTTTGATACTTTCAAAAATGTAATAACTTCGTGTTGTAATAACTTCAATCACCACGATTAATAACGGCTCAGTGCCTAAAACCGTTGCATTCTAATCAGAAGGTACTCAGTTCAATTCTGGCCACAGGTGAATCGACCTATGAGTTTTTGAAGTGAAAATTTTTTTTTGGCGCACCGCACACAGATTTTTTATAGGTAGTAAGTTAGGCTCATCCGTCACGCTCTGAGGTGAAAGGATGAGATGAAAGAAACTCGGGACCGCCGAGTGTGCCCGAGCGAGAAAGGTACGGTCAGCTGCTCGTCGCTGTTGTGTCGCTGTGTTTATATTCAATTCATACGTAATAATTGTCTTTATTAATTTAATAGTTATTATTGGTACGCAATAATTATTATTTTAACAATTATTTGGTTTACATTGTGAGGTTAGTGTGTGTAATTAACCGTTTATCGTGCTAATATTATATATTGAAAAAACATTATAAACATTATAAAAATCATAATTATTGTTATTGTTATTATAAAGAGTGATTAATTAGATTGTATAGGTAATTTAAATATGTCAAACATTAAAAATGAAAGTACAACAAAATACGGAACTACAATGGATGGAATTTTTTCTAGATATATAAGTAAAATTCAATGGAAAGTATTTATTTCTTATTTTAGTTATCACAAACCCATTGTATCCTTTATAGAATACTATAAAGAAAATAAATAATTTGCTTTATATAAAATGTAATATTAACTTTAATTTCTGACTTGTTTCTCATTTATTCTACTTATACGATCCATAATAATATTACATAATAATATTACATAATATTATTTATGATATATAGTGAATAATATAAATTGATTGCGATTGCCAATAAAGTTTTCACTTCTGTCGTGCGATCTTAAGCACACACTCGTAATTTTTAATTTAAGCCTAAACCTCTGTGGTTAGGAGAACAAATTATTCCTTTGATGTCAGATATTGTCACCACATTGGTGACAAAAGTTTATAGCAGCCCCGATTGACGCTGAACCAATGCAAAGGGCTTAAGGCGCAAGTCTTTAATCTACAATAAGAACTTTGTGTGGAGACACTTGTTGCCTCAGTATGTGGTGATAAAATACCTAACAACATTTACGTCTGGCCGATTATCCAAAAGGAGCTTTAAAAATGTCCACAAATCGTATTCAAACGTTGATAATTTCATGCTTTATTTTTTATTCATTAGCTTTTTAATTATATTACTCTAGACAGTCACGTTATCTTGTAGACTTATCTGTCTTTTTGTGTTCGTTAGAGAATTTGCGGATACAAAAACAAAACCAATACAAGTTTTAGGATGTAAGATGAAAATGTATAATTAAATTCGGTAAAGGTGCACAGGTGTAAGTATGCTCGGGCGTGAATGTGACAATAACATAATTGTATCAATTTTTTGAAATCAAATAATAAGTAAAAAAATAATTTAAAAAAACTGATTAGATTGAAGCAACGATTAGAAATGCATGGATTCATGAAAAGAACCTTAAAAGAACCGTAGTTATATTTGAGTACTATAGATGGCGCTGACGCCAAATTTTGTATTTGACGTACGCATCACCATATGTGTAAGACACACATGTAGTGATGCGAACGTTTATCCTGGCGTTGTTTTGTCATTTCAACTTCTTTCACTGTGTTTCTATGAACATGAGTTAGAATGTTTCCCAACGACCGTCGACAAATTGCACTTGATTTTTATTTCTGCTTTGGACAACAGCAATCACGCAATGATGAAACGAAAAGATGAGAATGTCAAATTTAATCTAAAAGGTATATAGTTTATCAAAAAAGCTTTTGCTTAACCCGCGCATAGTAGGCAAGGCAACGTTCGGATTCTTTAGATCTCTAGACAGCTTCAAAACTAAAATGGTTAAGTCATTCGAAAGTTCATGAAATACACAAATCGGCCAAGAAACAATTTGCGTAAGCTTAAGATGTGCCAAAATAAGAAGGACTTCGTGATATAGTGTGGTAAACTGGCGGATCGGCCCTACGAGAATATTTAAGGGATTTTTGATTTTACGTTTTTTTTTTAATTTTACCAATTTTGATACACATTTGTATTAGTCTTTCTTGAGTGATTTATTATATTATTTCATGCAACATAGACATTTGGTTTCATCTGTGACACAATATAAAAAGAACGAAAGCAAAACATGTGAATGTTTTGATACATAAAGAAAATAAATTAGACAACCTTTGTCATTTTTTTATATCATACTTAATTTCCGTTACATTTCTGTTTAAAAACAATGATTTACATATACATTTAGACATTATTTGCCTTTGGAACATTATTGGCTAGTGCATCAACGAATTTATCCACAAAACCCTTTACAACTTTTGGGGCATCATTCTGAGCTTGCAGCGCAGCGTCTAGTTCCTTTTGGGTCTCTACGTAGGGATGTTCATTGTCCTCTTCTTCACCTTCGAGTTCACCTCCACTGTTTCTGATCAACCGCACGTACTTGTATGTCGGAGTGGCCACTTGTCCTGGGGTTGCAGACTCGTAGTGCGTACTCGCCTCAGGAAGGACGGCGGTTCCGTGAGAGTTTGGATAGAAATAGTAATACGGGTATTGGTAGTAGTAGTACGGATAAGGGTAGCCAGGGTAATTGGGGTAGTATCCCGAACGGAAAACCCAGTGTTTTACTGCAGTCGGTTGCACCTCGACGGTGCAAATAAAAATAGCGAGAAGTATCACTGCCTTCATCTGTAATTAGGTTTTTTCATTATTCAATAATTTCGACATTAGTCGTTGTTTTAATCAAAACAATTAAAAAAGTTATAATGCACATAACTGAAGTTAGTTCCTTTTGAATAGCCGCAAATCTTTTGTACTATTATATTACTGCTAAATAAATGTAAAATTTTATGTCAATATACCGTAACATAAACAATATTTTAATATAGGATGTAATAAAATGTTGGGAAGTGTAAAATTTGTAAAAATAATAGATAAAAATTTTGTCATTAGAAAGATATCCTATGGATAATAACAGCATTTACACTTATATTTTGAGTCATGCTCACATATTTGTTAATAAATACGGTATGTTTTTTTATATAAATTGAGCACAATTTGAATGAAAATAATTTCTTTTTTTTCATGGTCTGTCCAATAACAAAAGTTATAATACTTTTGCTATTGAGACCATGAGAGAAAGAAATTATTTTTATTAAAATCAAGTTTTAACACAGTTTTATTACAAGTTAAAATAAATTTCCTATCGATCTGAAACTGCAAGAAGGAAGAACATTGACTGGAAAGTCCTGCGTGACTGTTTTTTTAGTAACTTATGAACTTATATCTTATATAGGATAGTAATCTTTCATAACATTCATTATGATAGGCTATTTTCATGAGCTGGAAATTGTACATTTCTGGATTTGTTTATTAACATTAGTTTAATGTTTTCCTGGACTTCTATTCTGAAAAAGGATAAAACTGAGTCGTCCGTAAAAGAATGAAGTATTGTTCTTGTCGGTCAGAACTTGAGAAAAATACACAATGTTTTCTTAAATATATTGGTAATAAACAGTACATTGGTATATTGTTTTTGTTTAAGAGCGTTTTTAGAGTGTTTTTAGGTTTTATACAGCTCATACGTAGTTCTCGTTTACTAGCAAGTCTCTTAATATGTGTATTTAAATTCGTTTCTGTAATTTGGTATTATTTACGTAAATAATTATTTTATTCAGATACAACCATTCTGTAAAATTTTTATTCTTTAATAATAAAATGTATTATAGTAAATGCAATTTTGAAAATTTTACTTGACCGTATTTTACTGTCTGCTTATGATTTATTTTTAATTTATACCCAGCGACAGTCTGTAACATATGCTCGGGACAATAATTTTTCAGCGTTTTCACAAACGAGAACATCGAAGAAAATTTGGGGTTACGTATTTTTGAATTAGTGCTTCAAATGTTTTTCACTTGTACCCCTACACGTTGATGAAAAAAAAGGTTTCACTCCTGTTTCTTTTCTAAAACTATTAACTAAAGTCGAAAATTGTTTTTAACTACTTATTATTATTAGTTTATTTTTATTATAAACTCACGCCTTTTTCTAAGAAAGGTAGACAGACACCACAGATTTTCATTTGACTAATTCAAATGTAACAGAGAAACGAATCATTTGCATGAGACATTTCTCTGAAAAAAATGCCGATGACAGTAACTAGTTTGATTTTAGCCACTTAAACGTAAAATGTAAATAAAAAACTATTACCATATTAGTTTAATGTATATCATAAATACAAAAAAAAGTATTTTAATTATTAATATTTTATACAAAATTTTACCCACTAGATGATGACTAATTAGAATTTTGTTTACGAAAGATAATTTTCATTTGTTAGAAGAAACTTAATAACTATTAAGAATCATGCAAATTACATTACTCTTATACAGAGGAAGACTTCGAGAAAAGTGGTATTTTAGAAAATATTATGGCTTGGTAAAACTGTTAGGTAACAAAAGTCAGTGCAGGATTGTGTATTATCCTAATTCGTAAAGTAGGCTATATCGCACCACAAATGGGCAACGAAGTGTAGAGTTAAGACAGGTATATGAAAAACATGCACAGCGTTTAATCATAAAAACACGAATCTGAGCACTAAAACGCGCTATTTTAGTGATATATATAAATATATATACACGTTAAGTTATTGGGGTGAAACTTGGGGCCGAAACGCTAAATATAACACGACCCCTAACAATCACATCAGCAAGTCAACCCTTCCGTTTGTGTCACTTCAGGCTGTTCAACCGTTCTCAGTATTGAAATGTATCTACTTGACTAGACAACATACCTTGTCTCGTAGCCGGCCGACGGTCCTGCTCACTGCACAGCTTATAAAACTATTGCAGTCGATTTCTATTTATATTTGGTGTCCTAATTGATTCCCATCAAGCGCCACTCATTACAAGACATTTAAACGCCGTTAATATTAGATATCTGGCAGTACGCTTTATCATCTGACTGTAGCTACCCAATTAATTTGTTAATTTTTCTTTTTGTATTGTAATGTGTTCTACGCTTATCTTCTCTCTGAGCAATAAACTATAAATTAAGTCATAAATAGACAATCCCATTACTGTTTAATTTATCCAAAATCGAGTTTTAGTATACGTTTTCACTGGCGCTTAAGGGGACGTCCAGGGCTCTTTATTCGAAAAAAAGACAAACAATTTGAATAGGAAGGCATACGATTGGTAGGTTTAAACTTTCGAATATCTAAGATGGTTTACTAATCGAATATATATTGCCTTTAAATTCAAAAAAATATTGTGCTGATTATAAGAACAGTTAAGAAGAAAATAATATTTATAGTGTGTTTCCTCGTAGCCCATCAATGAATGTTAGTGTATATTGTCATTTATAGACTTGAATGCCATTCCATATATTAAATATATATTTACGAGGTATGTTCGTTTGTGCGGTATTATTTACAAAGAAACGAATGATTTAAATTCTTTATATTTGTGCTAAGTCGTCTAATTGTATAATTCTTACTAAGTGCAATTCGTGTATTTTCTTTTATAATTTATAAAGCCACGTATGAGGTATTTATTTACGCTATAAATGTGATGGATTGTCCTTTGCTTTGTGTACGTATTATGCTGTTTATTGAACGGACAAGAATTAAAATTTATTTTTCATAATTATACGAATTCATTTTTAAATTTGTGTTTTTTATTTATAAAATCATTTATTGTAATCATCGTAACGTTCAATTTTTAATGTGTAATTGAGATTCATGAGTTTAAGCATGCGTCGAGGGCACTTTATCGTCTGCATTATATGTGCAATATTTTATTGAAATGCTATTTTTTTTAGAAAATCACTATTTTGACTAGGCAATTGTTTGCTATGATCGCGTTTGTAAATTTTGTTACACATCAAACTTATCATGACGTCCAGATTTAAATTATGATATGAATTCTAACTTTCGCATCGTTTTGTCTTATACCGCGTCTGCGGTTTCGTATTCAATTACCAATAACCTATGAAGCGATTAAAATAAAATATGAAGTCTGTTGATGGGCATAATGATTAGTGAAGACTACTGAGGACGTATCAAAATGAGCCTTGGAGAAAAAAAACTCGTTACTAAGTCATATAAATACACGCACATGACATCCTACTTGCGTTTTAGTTTAGGCAACGACTTACTTAACTTAAATGAGAAATATTTTATATTACGTGCTTTTCTTATTACCATTATATTTAAATGTTTGATATTTCAAAATAGAATTGACTTGAAGCTGCAGTAAATATATGCGTCATACGTTCCCCCCTTAAATTAAAAAGCAGATTGTCAGGAAACAAACAAAACGGTCAATATTGATAACTACTTGTATTCTTGATCTGTACAAAGTAAAAAGGCCAGATTTCAAAATGATAAAAAAAAATAATTAAAACACCGTCTACCGACTACATCCGTAAATTTATCAAACAAATGAAAAAATCAAAGTATCAGGTACTGATCAAATGGTTATTGAATTACACAAACATGCGTCAAAATTATTTGTAGAACAAGTTAAAAGTCAGCGGAAAATCATGTAAAAGTAACTCCTTTTCACAAGAATGGGTAGAGACAATTCCAATTCCAATCCCCAAAAAAAGCTAGACCACAGTCCGTGAATAATTACAGAAAGAAATCAATCTGCAATGCAGGCTGCAGAATTTATGCCTTTTACCTCATAAAACTTGTAGATGAAGATAAGTATGTGAAGATAAGTATATACACGTTACTACAACAGGAACCAAAAAACAAAGCATATTAGGGATTAGAAAGGCTGTGGACGAACTCTACCAACCGTCACTGACAACGAAAGTTTATACTAAGCAAAGAAAATGAAGTATGAAAGATTAAATGAGAAAACAAATTTATGAAAAAAGGATATCTTAGAGCATATATGAGTTATCACAACAGGAACCAAAGGGAAAAGGCTACATTAGCAAAAAGCAATGTAGAAACTAGAAGATTGCTGATGAACTACACCAACTTTCAGAAGCAAACACTGAGAGCTCTGCACCAAGCGAAGAAAACGGAGAACGGAAGACAAACGGAAGAAACTTGCTATTTCCCACTATATTTATTGACACATTATAGTATCTATTACCTATCCTGAATCCAGTTTCTGGCTAAAGGTTGCACGAATACCGGCTGGCTTTACATTTCCATTACTCCTCATTCAAGCTACTCTTCCCTCATATAATTAGGCTCCCTTCGGTTTATCGATACTTGTTTCTTTCAGTCATTGCGCCGGGCTGAAGATTGAGCGATGATGATGATGATGATGATGATGATATTCATTCCGAGTAAAAATAAACATTAAATTCAGTAAAGTTTAATACTCTGATTATACGTATATAGTCTCTTATTCAAGAAAACTTTAATAAGCATGAAAGTTTTTTTGATAATCTTTTTTAAATGAATATTTTTCTAGATAATAGTATTATCTATTATTTTAATTAAAAAATATTCGATGGAACATATAAACGTCTTTTCACATTCAACAATTTTTTATTACTTCATTAAAACGAAATAATATTCTTTTGTTTAGTTTGTCGATGTTATTGTAATGATTGAATAATTACTACCACTCTCAGGTAAAATTCGCCATCAGCGCAATAATGCTGTGCATCGCTGCATCCGGTACCGCCGGTGCCGAGCGCGCGTCCTGTTTAGTACACTTGTTACGGCTACCCGCGTCACTTCACCAGCGATTTGCTTATCCATACTATTACACCTCTTTCCTGTACACCTATAACCAAATCTAGGTGTGGAATGTTTTATAAATCTGAAATATTTTTTTTTAATACAAATTGACATCTCAGAAGTTTCACCTTTTATTTCCTAACATCTTTTCGCCTTTATTTTCATATGTGAACATAACAACATCAGATAGATGAGGCATTATAGTTAATAGAAGTTTCCTACACAAAGACTCCTGAAAATGACATGCGGAAAGATTTTATTCATTCGTAATACATGTGGCACGAACCTTTTAATTAAAACTGTTCTTTGTTTTTTTTTAAATGCTCACGCCTATTTCCCAAGAGGTTAGGCTGAGACAACGGATCTTCATGGTACGGTCCTCGCACACATCTCTTGCTTTATTTATATCCCTCAATGGTTTTCTGCTAGTTCGTCAATTTTAGGCGCTTAAAATTTTATCCTTCTTTAATATGCAACCAATTTTGTTCATATATAACTTTCTAGAGCGACCCTTGCGGACCCTTTCATCAAAAAATTCACTGTATATAAATCTTTGAGCAGTCTACTTTTATTCATATTTTTCGGAGCCTATAAAATTAAAACTAATAGTGAGAGTTAACTAGGTACTCGTATTTCCATAACTACTACTACAGATACAGAGAAACGATTTAGTAATTTTTAGTAAAACGCGAGTAAAAGTCCTTTGTATGTAATACACAGTCATGTCTATAGGTTTGTTGATAAATTGTAATGAAGGATTTTTAATAATACTTTCAGATTTTTCATGTCTTAGTGGCTATTGTTTAAGAAAGGGTAAGGTAGGTAAATAAGCTTTGAAATGGCGAGTTTTATTGGATTTCTAACAAACGCAAACTACGTTTGTCAATGTTATAATCATTGTTAAAATAGCGGATTCTTCTGCAAGTGTATAAGTTCCTTGATACGAATTTTTTCAAACGGCAAGTAATGGCAAAATTAATTTGTTCTGAAATGTTTATTGCCAACTGATTGAAAAAATTATTACCTTTAAGCTTAATGATGAGAAATGCTTTAAAACTTATATGGTTTTTAGCTAGCGAAAAACTTGTTCACCCCACAATTATTACGTGCTTAAACTGATTAAAATGAATTAATCAAACTTAAATTAAATAAAAAAATATCAATACTCAAAAACTTATTAAACCTAAAACCTCATATTCGTTACTTGATTATTTATTGTACAATTCTTGGCTTGTAGCACGGTGAAACCAGTCAGCTGACAAGTTTTTGAGTAATAAAATAAAGTTTAGTTATAAGCTTATGAAATTGACATATAGCGTAAGTCCCTAAGTTAGTAAATTATTTTTTTAGTAAAGTATTTTTGACTCCTAAAGACTGAATGGCTTTTAATATTTTACTATCTTTAGGTAATTAATAATCATTTTATACCAATCTAAAAAATAAGTTCATCGCAAATTTTTATCACATCATACAGCTAAACGACAGATTATCTTATATGGAATCGTAACGCTATATAAATCACAAAATGTATATGTATTTTAAATTAATTCAATGGCTAGTGTCATAAAATGAATTAAATAATTTATTGATTTTCAACGTAGCCATAAGTTTCAATACAAGCTCTTGTAAAATGCACTACTCATCCATTATGCAACTATTATCGCAACAGATTTTAAGTATACAAGACAAACTGTAAATTTCCTGTACGTAAGTAGGAGTGTCATCTTAATATTAACTCTAATGTTTTTTTAATTTCATTTAACATAAATATTTTGTTCACTACTTTTTAAAAGCAAGAGAACGAACATTCCTATTTGGAATTTGTTTGCCAGTAACGTCTTTAACTTTTTAGATGAAATTTTGTATTTATATAATGTTATAAAATTAATTTTAAATAGTTTCATCTCTATGGAAATGCATTTACATTATTTTGTAATGTTATCTCATAAAATATTAAGGTACCACAATATTTAGAGCATAATGATCCGTTAATAACGCCACTGTACCCGACTCCACTCAACTGAAGTGATTTTTCAACTGATGCTTCATAATGTTAAATATGAATGAAACGGATGAAGTTTGAGGTCCTGGCATTTGTCTTCAGAGACATCCGCCGTTTACCTCTGTGTCTTAAAACTGTAAGTAGGTGTCACAGCGGCGACTTTTGATATAAGGTCGAGGAACAAGTTTTTCCGTATTTTATAAGTAAAAAGTTTCAGTAGAACCTCTTTGGTTGTGCTGTTTGTATTTAGCTATTTTTATACTATTATATAGATGACATTTCAAAAGGAAAAGTACGAATTAAAAACGGTGTTCGCCATTTTTCTATTGTTTTTTTGTCCCTCAAAATGAGTAAATCTAACGTGGACATTCGATTTATTACACGATTTATTACACGATACGGAAGATTTATTACAAAAAACGAAAAAATGCGACACAAACCCCGAAAAAAATTGTGTTACTAATGGACATAATACAGTGTCAGTAAGAATAGCATAAAACTGGTTCAAGCGTTTTCAGTCCGGTAATTTTGATGTGAAAGACGAACCTCGCTCTGGACGTACTATCACGGATAAAACTGATTTTGGAATAAGTAGAATAATATTGGTATATTGTTCTACTTTTTCTTTGTGACTTTTGGCAACACGTGATAAGACGACTGATCGACATTAGATCGGCGGCAACTTAGTTTAAAAAATTTTTGTTTCTAATGATTTTTTCTTTTAAGAACAATCTCCGACTTACATTTTTATTTATATTTACCTATTTTATATTCGTTTTAATATGCAGTTCATCGGTTCTCTAAACCGAAGTTATAAATCTTTGATAGAGAAGGGAAATGAAAAAAGTTTACTTTTTTTCCTTATATATTATTATATTGATATTTAAAACAAATTATTACATATTTTTAATTGAATTACAATTTTAGGGTTTTAAATGTAATATAAAAGTGTTAGAAACTTAGCAGACAATTTTATTCAAAGTGAGCTCCTTATTATATCAATTTTAGTAACCAAAGTTTTTTTTTTAAATTATTGGAATTCTAATAGCTTTCAGTCTGTTTTGCGCCATTTTCTTTCTGATGGGATAATTCGTAAGAGTGTTCGACACCTCCTTCGCCTTGAAATTGATTTTGAATTACAGCGTTCCTGACTAACCGAACATATCCTTGGGCAGCAGGTTCATAGTATGTATTGGTTTCGGGAAGGACGGTGGTTTCGTGAGAATTTGGGTAGTAGTAGTATGGGTACGGGTAGTAGTATGGATACGGGTATCCAGCGAAACTGGGGTAAAATCCAGAACGGAAGGCCAAGTTTTTGATTGCAGTCGGTTGCACCTCGACGATGGTGACCAAAAAGGCGAGAAGGATTACTGCTTTCATCTGAAATAATAATTATTAATTATAAAGATCATTATTTTGAAAAAATAAATAAAAGTAATAAATTGAATTTCATTCAATGGTAAACTCCATTGAAGTAAGCGAGTTTGTTTTGAATAATGAAACATTAATTTTCATATAAAAGTAAGGATTATGCAATTGGATCGCAGAAGGTTACAATCGAACTAAGCAAGGGTAGGTTTTACTTTTGAAATTTTTAAACAAAAATAAATGTTAGGTCAGATATTTTTGAAATTAACCTACAGTAAAAAAATATTTGAATCTGGGTGTAAAATAACAGTTTAGATTCTCATAATTAAAAAGTTACTTTGGTCATATAGATGATAGTTCAATATTATTATTACGATCCTCGTAACCCTACTGCACGCTTTCATAATTTTACTTCAGTTTGAGCGGTTTCAACCTTAAGCACTTTCAGTGTCGAATTTAGACAGCGAACGTTATCATTATTGTGATGATAACTTTCGCAGCCAATGGCTTAACGTGCCCGTTGAGACGCAGAGGAATTGGTTTAATTTAAATTAAAACCTTATCATAAATAATTTGTGGTTTAGGTTCAAACCTGTACCATCAGATCAAAAAGACGATGCACTAACTAGCGGCCTATCGCCGCCTTTGTTGCACTATTTCAATTATAAAACTATAATTTAGTGCTACCACAATAGTTTAAGAGAGTTTATACAATAATAATTCTGAAACCAAACAAATACAACTGGTAGCTATAAGCACTAACTAAATTTATTGACCGTATTAAACATCATAGGGTACAAAAAACTTTATTTTGTTCAGAAAATATATTAACTATTGACGAAAATGTTAAAAAATATTCCTTCTTCAAACAGTTTAAGAATTCCTACAAGCAAATGTAAAGAAATAGTTAAATATGGAAGCTGTACGTCTTAAGAAAATCCAAAAAATTTTTATCGTTTTTATATATAAGCTCACATCTATTCCTGAGAGGGGTTAGCAGAGACCTGTCTCTCTTGTTTCACTGACTGTTATCAGTCGCTTTGTATAAGCTCGTCAGTATCTGGTGTTTAAAATTTAATCATTTTTATAATGTGTTATTTGCTGAAGTCATTGTTTAAGATAATGATATGAATTACTGACAACTTTGATATAATTAATATTTAATATTATACTTCGAATATCTACTTGAATTCAGATGCTATTAGGTATTGTTGTCTTAAAATGATTACACACTTTGATTAACATACCATGTCTGGTGTACCGTGGGCAGTGAAGACGTTAGTAAAACTACATTTATTTTGCTTTTATATGGGGTTTGATTCATTATAATTTAAAAAAGTCATTAATCGAGCACATTAGTTGTTTAAGTCATCAATTGTTTATTAACAGTTTATTAGCATGTACCAACTATTTCCAGTCGCATGAGATTATCGTAACGGCTTAATAATGAATGTGGTCAACGCTTCATGATAACGACATAATTCGTAAAATTTTCCAACACTTTAATTTTACCTCATGATAAAAAACGGAATAAACATGTAAATATTTTCATTATTTATATTATTCAAATAGTTGCCACGCACCTCGGGTATATCAAAAGTAGTCCAGTCGCCGTCTTCCCAACCCCGACTCTGATGACTTTGAAATTGTATAGGCACCACGTTAAATAAGTTTAATATATTTAAAAATGCATTAAAGATTAAAAGTGACATACCTCTCTTGAATGTAACATATTAACCCCAAAATTATTAATTTGTGTTTTCTCTTTAACTTTAAAGTCTTGCATCGTGTATGCAAAATTTTAGCTCAATCGGTCACATAGAACGGGTTCGAAATTTTTATTACAAAAGAGAGTATACTACAGAGTAGGTGATTATCGCCGCCCACGGACCCTCGGAACCCCAGACGAGTATTGCCGGTCTCTTAGGGTAAGAATAGGATATATGACGGAGGGGGAACGGTTCGGTGGCGATAGGAGTGGATTACTAGAAGTCTTACTCACTAAACAAAATGTAACTTCTACTTCACGTCTGTTTTCTACGAGTGTGTGGTATTTGACAAAACGAGCCGGTCCATTTCCGCGCTACGGCCAAGTTGCCTCGGCACGGTTCTGCCACATTAGTTGTAATCTGTGCTTCTGAGAACATGTTAAGATATCGTTCCAGGATGTCCTTCACTCTATCGATGATGAAGGCCGTCAGCAGACTCCCATTGGCTAGCGTGGAGGGTTTATTAACCGATTCCTTTGATCTAACAAAAAATTTTTAAGAAAAGGCGTACCTCGGTAGTGCAGTGACACGAACCTGCCTCGAGGGCACTCTAAGAACAACCAAAATAATATACGTTAATCGTGAATGTAGCACCGATTCAGAAATACACGGCCGAGGAGAGCCAGCAAAGAACCACTTTGGGCGTAATTTTATTTATTGTCTTACTCCTGAACCTATTACGTCGTTGCCGGAGCGACGACATGAAAAAGTAATGAATCGTTTAAATATTCGTTTACACAATATTAGCCTCATCTGCTCGCAATATCTCAGTAGATCGAGTTTGAATACAAAAGTAGTGGTGAAGTGGAGACTGAAAAGAAAATGGATATAGACTAGAAAGTGTAACCTATTTCAGTTGTTATTTTGTTGATCGATTTTAAAAAGAGAAGGAGGTACTCAATTCTTCTGTGTTTTTTATATTTTCTTTTTATGTATATATTATGTGATATCTTTTTCAATTGTGAACCAATTTCAAAAATTGTTTTTTTTTTTGATGGAAAGGAATATATTCTCTTGGAGATCTCGTTAATGCCGAGTCAGGATCCGACGATGGGATCCCAGGAAATCGAGGAATACCTTTAGAAATAATTACCACGCCTAGTTAATTTGAGTTCAATTTTTAGTTATTCAGATGATTGAATCTAGGAGTCATCATCTTATGCTGCTGAGCTAATTACGGAAAACACAGTACTCTTTAAGAGTAGAATAAGAGAGTAAATACTGCCATTTGTGGACAGAAACTGTTCTTCAATGGTTACCAGTAATACTTTGAGCTTAGAATCATTTGGATCGTTTTGATAAATCCTATATTGGACCGATTAAAGTGCTCGCTTTACACCCCAAATTGCACGTTTTCACCACATCGGTGATAATGGTCCCTAACAACTCCTAAACAGTACCGGGTTCCCTAACTCAGATAAACCCTCAAGGGTTTGACGATGATGATGAAGCAAATGACGGATAGTGTAACTCTATAGTGATTACTCGTGAATTTCTTGAGTTCAAGCTCGTTCATTTGTATTTTTGATGAGTATTACACATAACATTTTACAATGAGGATCTGACGGTAAAGTCAATAGGTGATAAGTGGAACTCGTTAGTAGTTACTAGGTAACTTCTAGAGTTTGAGCTCATTTGTTTTATTTTCATAAGTCTTATATTTTGCATTTTAAAAGATTGTCAATATAACGATAACTATAATGAAGCCAAGAAGAAAATATTGGAAATGTAGGTAATTCATTACATAAGAAAAGAAATAACGCTTGCCAAAAAAAAGTTATAAATAAATTAAATTAAAATATATATATATATATATATATATACATATATATATATATATATATATATATATGACTTCAAAAAGCTCATAAAGTAGATAGTTAATTATAATAATTTCTATATCTTACAAAAGACATTTAAACACGTAAAATTAGTGAATTGTACACCATGCCTATTTAATCGATTTTTTTTGGAGTCGATGTTAGCCAAGGCAGGTTTAATATAACATAAAATATTTTCTGTATAACTTGCTTAACCTGATTGCATAATATCATATATATCTACATATATAAAGCGATTTAAAGACATAAAATTACTAATATTTTTACGTTTTTAAAAATTGCTTTTGTGGACAGTAGAAATACTAACTTTTTAGTTTAAGGTTTTTGGAAGTCTGTTATAATTTCCTTATTTATAAAAGATAAGTTTTTAGTTTCTTGTTGTCACTGTTTATCTTTTTATCTATAAAAATTCTGTATCATAATTTGAAGAGGTGTAACAACTATTTGGTGTATTTAAAAAAAGTTTACTAACATTATAAATTATTGTTTGTACCATGCAGTTCAATTATTGTCGACTTCCTGGTGACCCGCATGCTCGTTTGCCCCTTATAAATTTCATTAATGATAGCACTGATTAACATTTTTAAATCTAGCAAGCATGAATTCGTCAATTCATTTACGGATTTGAAGACTCCGACCACTTTTACTACAAAATTTGTTATAAACCTGTCGGACCAAAGGTAAACGAATTTACCCGCACTCTATTACGCAGCGTACTCTTTAATAATATGATATAAGAATTTTAGTTAATATACAATAAGATGCAATAGTATGTTATAGTTAGTAATTTAGGTCGTAAGCAGGGAGCTTGATTTAAACTACTAAAACTGAGTTAGGGAACCCGGTACTGTTTAGGAGTTGTTAGGGACCATTATCACCGATGTGGTGAAAACGTGCAATTTGGGGTGTAAAGCGAGCACTTTAATCGGTCCATTTACAAGACTCAAAACTATTGTCTTCAAGTGCATCAAAAACAGTTTTCTTTGGAATATTTGCCTCTTATTATAAATCGAGACTTATAGGTCTATAAAACGATTCAATTTATTCCAGTTATATACATCATCCGAGAATAGATTCCTTCCTCGTGTTCTATGAAACTTACCTGCCTCAGACGCAAACTGACACGATACCGAAGTGTCTGGCAGACGGTTAAAATAAATTAAAAGAGAGGTATTCGTCCCGGTCGAGTCGTAAACCCAGCACGTGACGGCTGCTCGGCGCACCGCCGGCGCGGGCGCAGCATGAGCGCTAGGACACGTTAAGTCACGGTTTCTTTGTTTGAAAATGTAATACCTAAAGCGTATCTATCTCTGAACGGCTACCTCGCTATATTTTCATAATTTAGAAAATTCGGGTGTAAAGAGATGCGATGAATTAAAACTTAAAAGGAAGTTCGATGACAAGAGATAATAATGACGCCATAATAATCGGAAGTTAATGTTGTAAATATGTAATTGGAGAACATTAAAGAAAAATATAGTGAAAAGTGTGTAGAAGAATCCCGGAATTTCATTTCACCCTGAGCTTCTGCCTGATGAGTTACGTCCCTAAGTGATGGCAACAAGGGGATCTTTAATATAGAGCCTATGTTAATAACACAATTGTGATCTCCTGTGGGATTGCGGGTGTCTGTGGGAGACGGGCAATTGCTCCTTTGCAACTCTCACCACTCTCGTTGTCCTTTAAAAATCCTGTATAAAATAATTGAATCTCAGCAATGTAGGCCTACTACGAGGGGTTGGGGTTGTACAACAGTGTCAGTAAATTATAAATTCATTTACATTAATTTTGATGGATTTTCTATTTGAAGTTGATCCAATGTAATTATACGACCTAAATAAAAAAGTATAGAACAATTAAAATTTTATTCTTTTTTGTGTACATTTTAGATATTTTAAAAATAGAAATTCACTTATGTGTTAGTTTGGTTTACTTGCAGAGCAATGAGCAAGCTTTTTATAAGTGTTTAATATTTCCCCCTCATAATTACGGAAAACTAAACTATCTTAGCTAAAAGCTGGAATATTTTTTAAATGAAATTTTAATATAGCCTAAAATAATGTAACATCAAAATCATCTAGTTTTGATAACAATAGAATTACTAAATATCCAGAATCATGTTATTCAAATAGTTTTCTAAATGGCAGTGATTTCAGATATTGTGTGATAAAATAAATTAAAATACTATTTTTCTAATGTGTACTAAATATCTACAAAAATGCAATGATATTATCTGAAATAGGTGAATATAATTAAACTCATTAGCAGAAATATGTGCACATAATTTAATGTAGGAAGTTTTAACAATTTTATTTTAATAAAATAAAAGTCATGCTAAGCCCTTTTTCTCTGAGATCTTAACTACTGTAGTTTACCGTCGAACAAATTGAACCAACGGGCGAGCAGGTATTTCTCCGAATTAAATTAGAATGATTACGGGGTGTTTAATTACTATGTTTTTGTTGAATTTTTAGGACTATTTACGTCTCTTTGTCACAGCTTTAATCCCGAAATTCGTAGAACGTTATTCCTGAATTTAAGGAATAACGTTAAGGATATCCTTGTTAAGGATTTTCATGAGATAGTACTGTTTACAGATGATATTTCTTTATTATTGAAAGTTAAAGACATCCACTCGATTATGACAATATGAACATTGATATCTCCAAAATTGAAAAATGGTTTACTCTAAATAATTTACTTTTTTAATAGGAAGAAAACAAAATGTGTGAAATTCTCACTTCCGAATGTAAAAAATGAATCTGGTTCTGTTTTAATAAGAAACGAGGAATTAGAGCTTGTTGACAATACTGTATTTCTAGGTCTTACTTTAGACAATAAACTTCAGTGGGGTCCCCATATCGGTGAGTTGGTTAAAAGGCTTGGCTCTGCGGCATTTGCAATTAAAAAAATAAGAAATTTGTCCGATATCGAAACCGCCAGATTGGTTTATTTTGGGTGTTTCCACAGTTTGACGTCACATGGCATCATGCTTTGGGGGCATGCTGCGGATGTTCACAGAATTTTCGTTTTGCAAAAGTGGGCCATTCGCGCAATTTACGGGCTGGGACCTCGTGTTTCTCTTAGAAGTAAGTTTAAAGAAATTGGAATTTTAACTGTGGCATCACAGTTTATTTATCAATATTTAATATAAGTTAAAAAAAATTTGATTGTTTTAAGAAAAATAGTGATAGATATAATTTCAAAATTAGAAATAAAAATGAACTGTATTTTAGTCGACTGCATAGGGTCACAAATTCTTTTAGGGGGCTCTGTGTGCGCATGTTCAATGAGGTTCCTGTAGATATGCAAAATTTACCCTTATATAAATTTAAAGTACTTATTAAGCAAACACTTTGCACAGAAGGGTATTATACTATCTCTGAATATTTAGAGGATAAATGGACATAATGAGCTCTCTTCCTTCTTCCTTTCTTCCTCTTCCAACTTTCTACAGGTTCTTTTCCTGCAATAGTTTTATATGTGTTTGTATTTGTATATAATTGGTTTGAAAAGAGCTATCCTCAAGAAGAATGAGCAGTTCTTCTTGAGTGATAACTGCCTTACGAACGAGCTATAATTTAAAAAAGTAGAACAGATTAAACAATAATTAATAACTGCAAATTCTTTAAATGTAATGACGTACTTTAAGTGTTATATATAACATATGAAATATAGATATTTTGAATTAGTTGAATTTTTGGGAATATATTTAGTCGATTCGGATAACAATGACTTGAGAACAATAATTGTAAATGAAAATTGTAAACAGATTAACTAAGTTTGAAAGGTTACAAAAACACATTAAAGTCAAAACATATAAAAGAAAAAAATGAAGATGAAAATGAAATATTGCAAACTATGAACCCTATAGACGACTTCCGAAAGTAATGGTCCGATGATTCCAAAAAAAAATAATGATGGCGACAATAACAATTGAATTATTCTTCCGAAACAGTTGTTATAAATGTTTAGAACTCATTTCTGTTGTTTGAGGATTCCATATGCAGCAGCGAGTGTCTATAAGATTGTCCAGTTTGCCTTTAGCGTCTATTGTTTGTATGATCAAAATGTAACCCTTTCTGCGAGACAACGGTCTTCGACTCTCCTATATAGTGTGCATGCCGTCTCTGTTTACTCATAATCACTATTAATAAAAATTTGAAATCCAAAAAGCTTTTTAATTTTCAATTTTCTATAACTTTTGAATAGGTCAACCAATTTCCATGCGTTTAGCAGCAATAGATGCAGTTTGCGAGTCCTATAAATAATTTGTAAACAAAAATAGATCAAATAAAAAATTACGGTGTTTTTTTTTGAAAGAATCAATTTTTTCGATTTTTTTAGTTCATGATATCTTACAAACAAATCAACCAATTTTGTCCGGCCAAATGGTGACCGACGTGGTTTTGTAATGTTAAGAGCTGATTAGTTTTTGGAACCAATAAGTGAAGTTGTTCAAAAGTTATTCCAAAAAACCACATTTGAAAAATTTTTTTCGTAGTTTTTTTTGAGATTTCTTGGAATTTTTCAGTTACGTTAGTTCTAGTGGGTTAAGCCGGTCGAATTTTATAAGAGATTTACATACTTACATACCACACGCACGCATGCACGAACGCACATACGCACGCACACATACATATATACAGACAATTTGACACCCTCGTGGAAACGCCAAAATAGCTTCCTAAGACCTCAAAACGTGGAGATCTAATGAAAACTCGATTTTCAAAAACGGGGTAAAACCAATAACTTCCCGATTTCCGAAAATTTTTAATTTTTTTACGGGAAATTAAAAAATCATAAAGGTGCAAGTTCGTGCTGTACGGCGGACGCGTCATTAGGTCTAATCAAAGACCTTCAGAGTCATTCGTCGTCTCAGCGCGATGCGCGGGTGCGTCGGCGTGCTCGCCGCCGGCAGCTCCGCCAGCATGGACACATAATTAATTCCTCCAACTTTTGCATCGCTCGATGTCGATTTCAATCTCGTCTCGCTTTCGAGCTTTCTATTCAGATTTCGGTAGCACTTTTGATTTTGATCCTGTCTCTATATTAATTTTCTACTCCAGCCCAGTTCTCAATCAGTCCCGGTTTCACATTTGATTCTTATCTTGGTCCCGTTCTCGTTTTTGTTTCCTCTCCCGCTTACAATTCCGATTGCGTAACTAGCTACAAATGTCATTTGGGTGAAGCCGGGGGCAAATGCTAGTATTAAAATAAAATGTAAGCTATATTATTCGGAAATAATGTAATTTCTGTTACTTAAAAAACTATTAAAATCGTCTTAAGCACATAAATTCATGGTTAAAAACGGTGGTAAAAGTTGGTAGACTAATTTACTTAAGAATAGTGTATTATTATTGAAAGAATTTTCAGAATCGGTTCAGTAGTTCGATTTAACAGTATAAATATGCCGATGAAACCGGGGCTAAGTGCTAGTTTGTTTTTTGAAACCTTTCTGGGTGTGACATACAGTAATGTCACTAAAATTTCAGCGTAATCGGGTCAATGGCTTAAACAGGCATAGGGGACAAACATACAAACATTCATTTTTATATATTCGAAGTCTCTCATTTTTTGTATCGATCAATATCTCTGTCCTGATCTGATATTTGATTCCAAATAAAAAAAGAATTACGTAATCCATCGTTCGAATCGTGGGCTATATTCATGAGTTCATACAAAAGTCTTTTAGAAAAAAGTACTTTAAATTTTTCCGAAATTCCATAATTTCTGTTTTTTTTCCTTTCATAATAACTTTCTTCAGATTTCAATGAATATGTTAAAATAAAAAAATATTATGAATCCCTCCAGCCGTTTTTGACTTTTTCTCTTGGCGACACATTAAACGATTATTTTTATTTATATCGACATACATGCATAAACGAAATGACAACATCCTCCTTATTTTGAAGTCGATTAACAAATAAAACTTAAACAACGCAACATACCAAAACGAAATGATAAAAATGATTTAATTTGCTGTTACATAACTCCGATGTATAATATATAAACAATGTGTCCGTATTAAATGTATCTATTCTGGTGGCGTGCGCGAGTGCCCGTCGAGCGCATACGTCATAAAACGCCCTCGTACGTTCTTGACGACGTCGACGAGAGAAAGGCTTGACGTGAAAACAATAGGCTGTCTTAGTTGACACGGGTCTACGGCTGTCGGCACGCGGCAACTTCAACGAAATAGTCCTCTATACGACATTTCGTGACGCGATATGTCGGCCGATAAATGTCACGGCCGACATGTGATGTCATATTATACATATATGTGTATATTATATAACGGAAAAATCACTCATTACAAGATCTCCGCAAACATAACCCCGATTGAGATAACAATTGGTGTGATGATAGTTTGTATAACATAGAAACCTGTTATTATAAAGAACTGGAAATTCATTTCTGTACGGGATATTGCTTATTATAATAGCTAAAACACATTTTAGGAAGGGGGGTAATGGGATCATATAATGTGTAATTTTTTTTCACATATAGGAAGCTAGACTATCTCCGACTAATATAGCCTATATTTTTTGTTGAAACGTCGCATTTTCCGTAGATTCCTACAAATTTGAATCGTGACCAGCAGCGGCATCGAAATTGAAAGCGGGAGAGAAAGCAAAATCGAGAACCGCATAAACGGACCGAAAACTAAAAGGGGATCGATATCGATATCGAGATGCTTTGTTTATAATACAGTGAAACCTGAATAAGTTGGCCCTGAATATGCTAAAAACCTCTGTAATTGATAATTAAAATGAGGTCACGACACTTTTGGATTGAAATACACCTGTTATTGGGAATTTTCAAACCTTTTTAAGTGAGACTCGATTTCTTAGATTTTTTAAATATACGCCTCTATAATTGGCAGTTTGTAACTTAATAGCCCGTATAAGTGAGATAATATCAGGTTCAGACGAGTTGTGGCACGTTTAAAAGTGCCGTAACTTATCTATACATATGAAACACGCATTTCTTTTTTTAATAATATTTTCACCTCTTTATATGAAAAATGGTACGTTTAGACTCCTCGTAGTAGGACCATATATAAATAAGACAACTGTCATATTAACCGGCCTACTTGGGAAATTGGGTAAATGAAAAGCCTCCATAAGTGACAGTTGAGTATAGGCCCCTTCAAATTTCAGTTATACAGATTTTACCGTATTTGTACTAGAGTTATTTTTAGTAAAGGCTATTTTTACCTGAAGCTATTTTTAAGTAAAACCCCTTGTACATAGATGCTAGCTTTGTGATTTTTGTATAGTTATTTTGTATTAAACAGCTCCGACTGGGATTTTTACTTTATAGTTTTTTTGAGCTGTTTACATGAAATAAAACTCAGACATCTTTTTAGTAGTTATTTTTAGACTATTTTTAATTGATTCCCATTAAACTTAAGTGTCTGTGTTTTTTTTTAGATTTGTACAACTCTTTTTTTTGTAACACTTTGAATTTAGACGACGTCACTGTAATTTAAGTAAATTTATTGTATTTGTCTCTGTGTTGCATTTGTATATTCCATATTTCATTTAAAAAACTGAGCTTCGATGTCTAGCTTGTGTTTTAACCGACTTCAAAATTAAAAAGGAGGAGATTCTCAATTCGATTGCATTTTTTTTGTTTGTTACCTCAGAACTTTCGACTGGGTGAACCGATTTTGATAATTCTTATTTATTTGAAAGCTAGTGCTTTCCATATGGTACCATTACAATTTTGTTTAAGTTCTGATAATGGCATCCATGACAAAATCATATAAATCTTAAATTTGCATTAAGTATGAGGCGACAAATGAACGAATAACTCAATATTACGCCAACCGAATTCGATGATTTTTTTTTCTTTATTGGATAGGATGTACTTCAAGGGTAATCTTATAATCAGAACTTTCTCAAATAAAAGTTTGGGCAAGTTCTGATTATAGGATCGATGACAAAATAACGGAACTTTTCAATTCTTAGGAGCAAATTAACAATACTCGGCCGAATCTTTTATAAGCTATCTGGATATTTGAGTCACCTACTGTAACGCCATTATGGTCAAGTAATTGTCGTAGTCAAATATGATCATCAATCGAACTCCTTAACGGCTTACAGTTAGGGTGCGGTCTATGAGCAGTACGTTCAGTAGGTCTACTCATATTCAGACAAATTAGTTAATGTACTTCAGATTCACTAAAAATCAAAAACCAAACTAAAATAAAAAAAAAACGACTTCAAAACAAAACCTATCCCAAAATAAATTAATATGTACTAAAAAGTAATAAAATAATTGCGTATTCTTCTACAACTTAATAATCAACTTACTTTTTCTACTCATTAAAATGTATTTAAAATATACGATCTATGTATTTACCAAGGAATAAAGAAGAAGGTAGGTAGGTACCTACCCACTTCAAACTGAACACATACCTATGAATAACAAACAATGATCAAAATATTTTTTAGAGTTCTCCTAAGTAAAATGAAATGAAAAATATTAGACTACTTAAAAGTCAATCAAATTATTATGATAATATAATGTAGTTACAATTATTGTTGTTTTTGGAGTCGGTGTCAGCCAAGGAAACACTACAATATATCCAGCAATAGACATTAAACTAAAACTAATCCCATAAAAACAGGATTTTTTTTATGGGATTTGTTTTAGTTTAAGCTGATCTCGTTTAAATATTCAGTTTGCAATTTTTGTAGAGTTGCTTTCCATTTTACTTGAAAAATTAATATTAATATCTGATTTGTAATAATAATTAAAAAAGTATTTTTTATGTACGCTGATTAAACTTAAATACTTATTTTGCAATATTGTATGAATAGTCCTTATTACTTAACAGGATTGTCCTTAGAAGGCTGTTTTGTTATAGTGTGGGGCTATTTTTCATCGAAACGGATTTTGAGTCGATCGTTGCATTTTTGTAGGCTTATAATTAAATCGATTAAGCTTCGATACGTGATTGGCAAATTTTGCATGGCATTTTAAAGGTGCGTTTAAGCAGATCAACCTAAGTTTATATTTTTCAATTTCAAAATATATAAGAACTTATATGTACTTAGTACAAAGAATAAATACAATCAACAAAACGAACCCTTGAGGTACAGATACATTGCATAATGTGAAGGCCATAGAGTCTCATGTAAATAAATTAAGTATCCTGGGCCTTTGGCGTACATATTTAAAGCCATTGCATTGCTTATTAATAAACTGGTTGTAAACTGGCAATTGCTACAAATAAAGTTATTTATTATTGATGGCTAAATTGATAACGTTAATGTTACGAATTTAATTAACAAATTAAAACTTTCATGTCGAAGATACTATCAGTTTTCCGCACATAAGATTTAGTAAGACCAATTTATATAATACGTTAACGAAGAGATTGAACCGAGTACTCCGTCGATGTAAACTATGATTAGCCCACAACAAGGAGTTGGCTTTGCGCGGATCAGCTGGGCTTTGAAGTTTGTCGTTCATGTCTGGTCTGACAACTGGAAAATAAATGGACATGACAAAGTTATTATAAGCCCTTTGAACCGTTTAACATCGCAATTATTCGTGTTGTAAATAATTACACGATTTTTAGCTTTAATCAGCTTATAGAGCTAAATTGGATGGTATTTAAACGACCTAAACAAGACCTAAATCCTGTTATAAATATAAATGAGATATTGTTGGAAGAGTTCAAAAATTTTTAAATTAAAATTATAATATAAAGCTCAATAAACAAATAGAAATGAATAGTTCTTTTTTTTTTAATTTTCATATTAAGTTTTATTAAATAATTTGTTTTATTTTGGTGTCACTTATATATTAAAAAAACAATAATATGCGTGATACATTGATGATGATAGAGTGATATATAAATAATTACATATAATAGGTATTTGTAGCATATCTATATTTATATTTAACAATGTTTTGTTACACATCAAAGTAATTTATATCTTATTTATTAATAATTATTGTTACATCTCAATATTACAATAAAATAAAATTAAAACTTGTGTATGAAGTACACAAGAATAGTGAAAAATTTGCATTTGTGACTTACGAAAATTCAATACCCAATTTTTTTGTCGTCTCGCGGTATAATTTATACAGATCAAAAGCTACAAACAAGCGATTTACCCTAAGCGTATTATTTGATTCCAGTCTTTTTAAGTATACAAAATATTCACTCCAATAACGCTCAGCAGTTTCCATAAAGCCTCATAGCCCATCCTCGGGCCTGCAGACGGCTTGAACTATGGTCTCAATAAATCACCGGACGAATTTCCGAACCTTTAGGGTCGAAACGCTCTGAGAAATTGCCCTACAGCGTTACAGTAAACTGGTATTGATGACGGGAGACTTAATATTTTCCTCTGTCTGCTCTATAACAAATAAGCGCAATCGATTCAATGTTTAACTATTTAACTTGAGATGCGAGAGGTCCAAGTTGAATCCCTAGCCTACATCATATGTTCTTCTGTGTCGTATAAACATTAAAATATTAATTGATACCTATTCTAATGAAAGGAAAGATTTTCGTGCCGGAGAAGATTTTTCAGAATTTCCTTGAGTCAGCATGAGGTCTGTGATCTAATACCCTAGATTTAGCACCTCACAGCAGACCTAGATTTGGTATTGGAATGCATGCATAGTAAGAAAAAACGACGAAACTATTGCATCTACTGCAATTTTTTATGTACCTGCTGCATCTAACAATGTACTAATAATCATTTATGTGTGAAATTGTTGTACATAATAAATATAATATTACTGACCATTCTTCTAATATTCACTAACTGTTCTCCCGTGTAATTATTTCCAATAACAGTATAGATTTTTAACATTTGTAGAAATCTCACAAGAAAAAAGAAAATTTCTACAAACGTAACGATCTGGCAAATCATAGAGTGCCTCTGTCCTTCCTCGCCCTACGCTTTGTCCTAATCCCCCCCTAACACTCGCCCTCTTCCCTTCTCCCTTGTTAGAGTACTATACGGAAAAATTGCAATTTGATGTCGAACGTTACCAAATTAGGAAAGTCGTTCACTCGAGGAGGTGCCCTCGTTTCTGGAGCATTTGATCGATAACGCCTTAATGATCGCAAAAGGATCTAAACGAATCGCTGGCATGTAATAATCGGTACAAAGGTATTTAATGTTGGCAGAGATCAAAAGCTATTTCGTAGGCAGTACTGCCGAGTAGAAAAGACCGGTGCTTATGTACATTTATATATTAACTTATCGTAATTCGCTTTTTCGTCGGGAGAGAAGTTGTGTGTTTTGTTTTAGATCCGAATTTTAAGCAGTGATAGAGTAGATATATCTTTTCAAAATACATATAATTAGAACGTCATATTAGTCTGAGATATTACCTAATGCGTAAATCTAGATTCTAATTAAGTATATAAAAGAAAACTTATCAAATTTTGAGCCTGATTAGGTGTTTAACGTTTTACGCTATATGTTATTCATATAAGTCTTTTATATTTTGATATTAATATTACTATGAAGCATGCCCACAAAAACTTTTCAGTTTACACAATATCGCTCACTCACTGATGCCGCTACGACAAACAACTTTCAGTTGCGTTTCATAATAAAAATAGTATCTAATGGAAATCATCTAAACAATGTAAAATTTCAATTCAATATTGCTAATCATGAAGGACTTCTTTAGTTAAGATATGATTACGACAACAGAGGTCATTGGAGTGTGGCGTTGTCACCTAATATATACATACTTACTAGCTTTCCGCCCACGACTTTCCGTCCACTTCAACAGAATGTATTCCTTTCTTTTTTCATTGATCACGCTAGATACCTATCCCATGCAATTTTAGATCGTTAAGCTTTCAGTTCTGATCACCTTGCCACACCTAATTCAAAACTCGATCATGCTCTTGATTTGATTGCGTTTCCACACTCGCGCGCGATGTCAACCTGGTCCCATTTTCAATCTCGGTCCGTGTTCTTGCTCCCTATTATGCTTTCCATCCCGCTTTCAATGTCGATTCTGCTTTCAGTCACGGTTCTGATTGGGCTAAAGCCGGGGCGAATACTAGTATCAAAAAAATATACAATATATTACTGAAATAATTTTTATAATGTTAGTTTAATGATTAGTTCAAAAGTACAAACACGTGGATGAAGTCGAGGTAAATATTAGATTTTTTTTTTGAGAATCCTTTCCGTATGCGCGTACAATATTGTCAAAGTTTTGTGGCTGTTGGATAATGGCTTAAATATGCCAAAAATACGAATAAAATACAAACTAATATTTATGCATTATACAGTCCTACTTCAAATCTATAGTCTCTGCCTACCCTTTTGGGAAATAGGCTGAAAGTTTATATTTTTTTATTTTATTATATTATTTGCTGGTCGAATTTTTTTCTGTAGGAAAGTTTATACAATTTCGAACTCCTTTTATTCTTCTCAAGAAACGAATTTTCAAAATCCTTTTTTAATACATCATGAACACTACAACTATCATCTGATCAATTTCATTTATATTGTGCCTATAGCCTAGTACTACACAGAAATATATTTACAAGTGACGTTGAATAAAAGCTCGTTAAAAATACTGCCGAAGGCTTTGTCGCACGCGTTTAAAATTTATAATTCTGTGACAAAATTGCTTTCACGTGTCATGGGCCCAGAATACATTTTAATTTTGCGTGCGAGAACGAAATTATACTTATATATGCCCTTAGGGAGCCTTTTCGGTAGAATATGTCCTAAGTTACACATTTATTCGATGTCAATTACGAAGATACAATTAAAGATAATTTTAATTCATGCTTTTATAGTATAGTTTTTGGTTCGTGTCTATTTTCAGCTCATTTACTAGGCATTGAACTTATTTCTTGTCGGCATGAAAAAAAGACATACCAGAGCAAAAATATAGTTCCATTTTCCGTCTACAGAACCTCAAAATGTGCACGAAGTGGAAAACCACACGAGATTAAAGCGAGAGTGCACTAATGGATATTTGCATAATGGATTTTTTGCTCTAGCCTAGTTTCACTTTGAAATGACTGCGGAGAAAATAAAAGAGGTACTACCATCAAACACATTGTTGCTTATATACTATACTTATGCAATTTTGTATTTCGGAAAAAATAATCATTAACAACAATTAAAAAAAAACGAAGCTCCTTCTTAAGGAGCATAATGAAATGTGTTACTCACATCGGTACTGGTCGTTTTGTAGATTATACTTTAAATTTTTGTATAAGCAAATAGATACTTAATAAATGGTGATGTGTAAATCCAACTGAAAACTTGTTAAAAGATCAGATTATGAAAGCATCGGGCCTTCGAAAACACACTGACCGATGGTCGAGAATCATAAGTACGTATTGTGTCTTCCAAATTCACTAAAACTGAGTTACGTCGTTTTGTATTTGTTTGCATTAACCTCTATAAGTATTTATCTCATATTATACTGATATTACCTGGTTTTGACTATAAGTAGCTTAATTTTAGTTCAAAATTTTAATGTAGATACAACTTTTGTATATCTATAGAAAATCAATTATTCAACTTTTGTCTGTGAATTCAAAATTATCCAGTTTTGTTTATTTTCGACGCAATAGTTTGTTGTATTTTGAAACTAATTAAAGATTTTTGTGAAAATATTTATTCTTATAATAAATGATAATAATAATATAAATTCACACCTATTTCCTAAAAGGGTAGGCAGAGACTATAGATTTCCATATGGTACGATCTTTGCATGCCTCTTTTACCTCACTTACATCCATCACTCTTTTCATACAAGTTCGTCGATTTCGGGTACTTAAAATTTGGCCCTTTTTTAATATGCCACCAATATGGTCTGCATAAAATTTTAAGGGCAACCCTTGGCGACCTATCCATCACTCACATTTGCTCTATAGATTTGTTTTGTCGGTATACTTTCATTAATCCTTTCCAAATGGCCAAATCACCGCAACATACTTCTTTATAGTCTAGTCACTACATCTTCTTCCAAACCACACTGTTCTTTAACATCATAGTTTCTACATCTGTCTTTCCGAGATACTCCGCACATGATACGCAGCGATCGCAACTCCACTATATTGATCCTATTTTTATTTTCCTTCTGCCATAACCAGCTTTCACTATTATACATAAGCGTAGGGATGAGGACCCCATAATGGACAGCCAAACGCGCTTAACGTGAGATGCTTTTACTATGCATAATAGCGAGCAAGGCCCCATTCAATATATTAATCCTAATAACCGTTAAACTATTATATTGTAATTATTCATATAATTTCTAACAGGAATACGACTTTTTTAAAACGATATTCAATCTTATTGTTAACCTTTTAAGAAAAATAATTTGAGCTGAAACTTAAAGATGTATTTTAAACTTCACTTTCAAGCTGGCCTATTTAAATAATTGTGTAATCAAACATATTTTCAATAAATTTGCATGAAATGTCGTAAATGTAATTCTATGAGTGGTAGGTATTTATTATTACGGCGCACATTAGTTGAATTAAGCTCATATCATATTTTTGGGCTAGACGCTTATATTTCAAACAGCATACGAAACATATATACCATCACAACTGCAATATAGCTGACACGCGACGTCAAAGCCTATGACTAAGCTGTAAAGCCGTATTATTTTTTCCAAAAATGTGTCGGTTTCGGGTTCAAATATCGACAACATAACCTCATTTTCCTCCATCACCTCATGTTGTCCATATTTGAACCCGAGACCTGTAGTATCCCAAGCAAACCCCTCACCAGCGACGTCGTGAGGGGTCGCCTGCGCTCGTGATTTCGCCGCCTTGACGAGACTTCGGGTCATTAAAGCGCTAATTACAGATCACTTTGCGACTGACATTTTCATAGCTAGACATTTCTAGGAAAGTATTAAAGAGATTTCCATCGAAAGTTCAATTACGACTTCCATATTTTAATGGTCGTTTTGGCATCAACTTTTTCATGGAAATAAGGTGATATTTTAATGAAATTATAATACAGAAATTACAAAATGAATAAAATATTTTTTTATTTTAGGTGGTTTGGATGAAAGCTTTGGGAACTAATGGTACTAGACGTCTTAGCTATGACGGAACGTTAATTAGGATTCGAATTTGTGAAGGTCCTGTCCGAACGTACATAATTAACCACTACGAAATTTAGACTAGTACTTGGAAAAAGAAAAATCTTATTTTTCTAGAAAAGGATTCGCCTTCCTTATTGTTTAGCTTTTTATCACAATATTATGATGATTATTAAACGCGCGTTTATGTTCAAACACATAATCATCAAGGTCTATTAACTGAATCGGCAATATGAAACTTAGACGTAAAATTAAATTTGCCCTTTCAAAGATTTTACATTCCGAGTACAAAGGTCTCAAACCAAGTCTATCAATATAGCTCCGACCCGCGCCCTCGTCCAAGCATTTAGCCTCCTAAATGCTTCCTGCGTAGACGGTAGGCATCGTAGGTTACAGGTGTACATATATTTAAGTAAGAGTTTAAAGTTTACGTTTAAAGTTTAAAGTCTAATACGTGTATGGTATTTAATGTTAAAAATCATCAGTGGTAGTGAACCGACGGTCGTCGCGTCGATTACAAGGTAACGGGTTCCAATTCGAGCGAATTAACTACTTGGTCTTTAATTTAAGAAAAATGAAATGACTCGCTCCATGCCTCTTAGAGCACATCAAGCACGTCCAGGCCATCAGCGTTGTGACAGACACGTCAACGATCGTAACGGTCGTCCACAACCCCCAATACGACCCGGGCTATTGTGGTGGCTTTATGGTACGAACCCCTTTATTTGAAATAAATAGTTTGCGGGAGGGAGTGCCTCTGCAGTGGTGGGACAGCAAAAAACTTGATTCGGCAACACCCGCGCCGGCACAGATATAGACGAATATTTTGTGGGTCCCGATTCGTTTCGAACTACGCATATGTACGTCACTTTAAAATATGCACTCGGCGATTTCATATGCGGTCATGTATATTGTGCGTTTATATGAGCAGTTTTAGCCTTTTTTATAAATGGTATAGGAAAGTTTTGTTTGACTGCACCTGCGCTTTGTACACTCGTTGCTGTAATCAATAATTTTACTATTGGCGTATAATGTATTAAACATGCAAATTCTCCATTTTTCCGATTTATTTAAATGAATTTCATCATTATCATCGCTCAACCTTCAGCCAATCACAATGACTGAAAAAGATAAGTCCCAATGCACCAATAAGAGCGTAATTATAAGGGAGAGTGGAGGTTCTAGTATGGATTAGGAGTGAAGGGAGTGTAAAGTCAGCCGGTATTCGTGCAACCTTTAGCCAGAAACTAGATTCAGGATACGTAATAGATACTATAATGTACCAATAAATATAGTGGGAAATAGCAAGTTTCTTCTGCTTGTATTCCGTTCTCCGTTTTTTTGCTTGGTGCAGAGCTTCAATGGCTTTGTTTTTGGAAGTTGGTGTGATTCATCTGCAATCTATGTGTTTCTACAGTGCTATTTTCTGATATAGCTTTTTTCCCTTTGGTTCATGTTGTAATAACTCATATAATTCAGACGTGCTCTAAGATATCCTTTTTTTATACATTTGTTTCCGCAGTTAATCTTTCATACTTCATTTTCTTTGCCTAGTATAAAGTTCGGTATTAGTGTGGGTTGGTAGAGTTCTTCCACAGTCTTCCTAATCCTTATTTTGCTCTGTTCTTCTGGGTTCCTGTTGTAGTAACGTCTACATATATACATACTTATGTACATTAGAAATCTAAAATAAATTTATTTCTCCCATTAATCTTTTTTTCTTCATTTTATTCACTTGGTGCATTGGGACTTATCTTTTTTTTATTGTTCATGCGCAGCCTTTTTCATTTCTGTTTTGCTCTGAGCTAAAGTAGCCAATTCCTTGTGGTACCTATTGGGATAACTTAAGTCTTGTTGAAGCTAATCTTCCCATGTAGAAATTAGGACGTCCAATTTTTCTCTTTGTTGTAATATATTTTAGAGCAGAGTTAAGTATGTGAGGTTGGTCGTTTCTTAAAATATGATCTTAGTAGCATATTCTTCTAACCTTAACGATTTTGGTAATTGTTTTTCATACGAGGATTTCTTGTATTTTCTATGTTGATTTTTTGCGACTTGTAACATGTCTTTCAGGATTTCTCTTTCATACTGTCTTAATCTTGTTCTATTTGATTTGGTTAGTGCTATTACATTCAGACTGTATGTCATGGAGCGAGAGATCGCCATTTTGTAAATCAACTTGGCAGTTTTCCAGCACATTTTGACCTTGATAAAGAGAATGAGACCTTTCGCATTGTGGAGTGCTTCTTTATATATTGCCTTTATAATGTCTCTCTGACTCAGCCCCGAGGTCAGGTAGTGCCCAGATATGTAATTGTGTTCATGGAAGTGATTAGGACTCCGTTTATTTTCTGTGCCTGTTTGGCTATACTGTTGTTGATTGAATTACTGACTAACATCTTAGTCTTAGTTTTATTTAATTTTAAGCCCACTGGTATTAGTTCTTTTAAGTTCTTCATTATATTAGAGAACTGTAAGTAAGAATGCTATCGCTTATAATAATAATGTCATCTGCGAATGATGATATAACGGGGAGATTAATTTCTGCATCCTGGAACAACCTTACTTCACTGACTAACTTCTCTAGAGTTTTTAAGACGTCATCCAACACAATGGTAAAAAACGAAGGTGAAAGTGGACATCCTTGTTTGACACCGTTTCCCTTTGGTGATATTATGAGTTTTTTGTCAAAACCATAGGATTACCGTGTGTTGTTGAGACAAAACATTATTTTGTTGGCTATAATAATATTAGCCCTTGTTCTAAGAATATCATATAGAGTCAAATGATTTTTCTATGTCGAGTTGCAATACATACACGGGCTTGCCTGCCTTCCATTTCTTCTCCAAAGTTCGTCTAACTATAAATATGTGACCGTCCGTTGATCTGTACCTAATAAATGCTCCTTGATCATTGCCCATAATTTCGATTTCTTCATTTCCAAATTTTAAGGAGTAAGAGGTATAAATTCTGTAACCTGCATTGCAGATTGATTTCTTTCTGTAATTATTCACGGACTGTGGTCTAGCTTTTTGGGGATTGGAATTTGAATTACCTCGACCTATTTTTGCGGAATGGGGTTTTTTTCACATGCATTTCCGCTGACTTTTGTAACTTGTTCTACAAATACTTCTTGTGTATGCTGGTATAATTCAATAACCGTTTGATCAGAACCTGGTACTGTGCATTTTTTCATTTGTTTGATGATGTTGCGGATGTCGTCAGTAGACGGTATTGTAATTGTTTTTTGTCATTTTGTTAATTTCTAAAATCTAGGCTTTTTACTTTGTGCGGTTCGTGAATTCAAGTAGATATCAGTATAAACCGTTTTGGCTGTTTTCTTTCAGTCTGCTTATTGAAACTTTAAAAAAATTGATATGTCATTTTCATTCGTTGGGTTCTACGAACTCTGTCCACCTGTAAAAAGAAGTGTTGGCATTTCTCTTCGTCTTCTTTTTCTTATATGTCCAGTAGTTCTTTCCTGGCGTCTTTGAAGTTCTGTGTCATGACGGGACCTTTGGGAGATCATCTTTATTTTAGCCATTCTTATTATTTCTCCGAAGATGATTTTGTGATCTGAGTTAACTTCTTTTGCTTATTAGCCTTTTATGTATACAAATACGGCACCATTGTAAGATGCTGTGATAATATGGTCAATTTGTGATGACCTTTATCCATAGCGCCAAGTTACTTTGCATGATCTGCGGCCCCACGTGCTACTGATAACCAGATTGTGTTGTTCACAAAAATCAAGTAGAAAAGAGCCCAAGTGTTTTGAAGTGGGATGAAATAGGTTGTGGCCGACTATGAGTTTGTATGTACCTTGGTTATTATTTCGACCAATGTGTGCATTGAAGTTTCCAAGAGGCAGTAGCTTTGACTCTGAGCTTTTGTTTCTTATTAGTGAAGGAATTTGTAAGAATGATAAGACAGTGAGTTTTTTAGTTGACCACTGTGGGGTGTGCGCTGTTATAATGATCCAATCTGTAGGATATGAGTGTAATTCAGAATTCAGTTCCAAATGAATACCTAATACACTATTATTTTTCCTTGGGATTTTAATAATTCTGGATGTTGTATTTTTCCTGATGATAATGCCCACGTCCCTTGTCTCTTATGCCTGTTCTCTCTCACTTAGTATCCAGTTGTAGTGCTCAGATCTAAATGAACCACTTGCCACGTGAGTCTCCTGTATTCTTGCACTAGTAACTTTTGAATGGTGTAAATGTCGATCAATTAATTTCTTTTTTTTCAAGTTTACACAACCTCTTACTTTCCATATGCCTACGATCATTTTCTAACAGGGTATCTTTTCTTTCAATTGGATCATTGAACTTCTTATCGCTTTTGTGTCCGTACTTAGTCCCCAGTCTTCATATATTAGAAGAGCAGTCTTACATGTTTTTCGGCAGGGATGCTGTCTGGCTCGATCTGTCACTCGATTGTGAACTCTTTTGAGTATTTTGGCAAACGTAGAGTTCTTGTGTCTGTAAAGTGACGATGCTGTCATAATGATTCCCTGAAAATAATAAGTATATGTTCTCTTTCACTGATGGCCCATGGGGGGCTGTATATGATTCTATTAGCATTTTCCTGAATTATAAGGACATTAACCAGATAATAGTCCGCAGTAGTAATTGGAATGTCTTCATCAGCTCCAAATCCATTAGTAAATTGTTGTTAAATGTATGCTTCAATTTTTTCCTCTATTTTGATTGGGAAAGTCTTCATCCATTATGTTATTTGTGAAATCTAATGTGATTCTCTGGTCATTTTGATTTCTTGAACAAATCCGACGAGGTCTTTTCTAACCATATTATGATCAAATGCTAGCCCAAATAAATAATTTATTTGGTGTGCTATTGCCCTGTAAAGACAGTTACGGTCTCCTTTTATTTTTACGATCGTTTATTCTTTCATTGTGAGCTGCAGTTTTCTACTTCATGAAATTTGAAACTCTAAAAATTTGTAGCACTTTAGATGTGTAACAAAATAATTGTCAGGTAGCTTTGCAATCTCTTATGATAATGATAGTGGCAACATAGGAGCTGTGCTGTTAGTCAATTGAAAGCTGTTTCAATGCTTAGCAATATACCTATTTACTAATCACTTCGCTCTCTAATGATTGATAATAATCTTTATATTAGATATAATATTCAATTTGTAGTGATTGATTTCGATAATAACATATATCCTATGGTGTTTGGCAATTACAGCACAATTATTTACTGTTAATTGTGAAAATCGCGTTATAATACTAACAAACTTACCAGTATGTATTTCAATCACATAACAATAACAACTTTTGATTTCTCAGTCCTCTAATGGATAATAGGTATATTGTAGAGATTACTATAAATTGTGTACATATTTACCGATTATTCTTGTCCTGTGGTACTGATAATAATGATCTAAAACTTACTATTAGCCAGTTCAGGATGTTTGTATCATATAATCTATCAATTTATTATTTTCGTTTTCTCCTATGACCATTAAAAATAGTACTCTAATCGTAATATTGCAAATAATTTTATTACATTTCACTGATAGGTATAGTGCTATATTAGGTAATTTTATTGACTTTTATAGTTACAGGTAATGGAGTTCTACTACTGATCGTTTCGCACTATGAGGCTCAATTATACAGAACTAGACTTATTAACTATGTCCTTTAGTAATTATTATACCTCAAGATTATATTTTCTATAATCTATAACTATTTAGGCTTATGATTTTATACTAGATAACTCAGTATTCCTAATGTATTTTGATATATGGTATACAATAATTCTACGTACTCACTATTAATGAGTAATCATTGTGCATGATTGCAATTAGATTAGAGGTATGTGTGCATTCACACATTCTTGATCCTAATTCGACCATACATTGCTGTATTTATTCCTTATTTATAATGTCTTATCCTAAGAACTATATTCCTAGTTTATCTATTTCTGCCTTTACAGTTACTATGTTTTAGTAAGTTTTATGACGTGTAACAATAACAGATTACACATCGTAAAGGTTTTTGATGATGCACATGCATCAATTTTAAGTATGTGCTATTAATAAATAGAAAATAAGTATGACAAACAATAGATATCTCTAGTAATAATTAACTCAGAAGTATGCATGCATTTACATACTTATATATCTAGCTTAACTATTTATAGTTCAACTTCTTTCTTAGTGTTTATTATTACAATGTTAGTCAATGGGTTGTATTATTATTTGTTTGTTAGTGTTTAGAATTATAACAGAGCACTCAGTATTTTAACTGTAACTGTATTCTATGGTGTGTAGTGTGTAGGAGTAGTATATACGTAGAGCAGTATTAGGAACTTCCTATTAATAAGTAATAAGTGGGAACTCGATTCAGAGAAATGCATACGACTGAACCTTTTGTTTAAGTCTGTCAGAATCCTGTGAAAACTACCTATGAAAACCAAAACTGCTAAAATTATATATGAGGGTAAGAATTGATATAGACAATTTCAGCTCCACTATAATTATATAAGGTATAAAATTGAGTTGGTATTTAGCATATTGAAAAATTTAACCTTGGTTAAAATTGCGTTTAGGTAACCTCTCTTGTGTCTGAAATATTGTAGTGATTTTCTGGCCTAAATTTTTTGGTCTGATGTTTATTGATTATTTCCAAGTGTAGTTCAGTTAGTTTTCAACGGCAAGCAATGTGTGAATGGAAAGATCTCACCGGGATTTCCTTGATAGCGACGATCTGGATCTGCCACAGCACAACGAGGCACAGCGCAGATTCACAAACTAAATACAGTATTCGAAATTGATTTAACGTGTGTAAATAAGTTCAAGTGTTTAATGGCGTCGCGTCGTCACTCACTCGCAGCACTTTTGTACTGTGTAGTATATAGAAAAAATATTCACAATTTGGGTTCATAAAGAGATAACTAAGCTACTTACAGTATTTTGATAATAAAAAATAAAATAAAATAAAATAGCCGTTTGTTTCCTACTAATTAATTTTACATTTTTCTTTTTTGGTTTACAAATTTGTATGACCTAAATTTGCATGTTTGTATATTTTTGTTTAAGCTAATATTTAACGTGAGCAGAATACCTACTAATCTAGCTTATTTCTTTAATTTATTTACTTATACCTAGTTATTAACTTAATATAATTTGCAGGAACCCCATTATTGGGTAAAGGCCTCCTCGAAACCTGCTCAATTGTCTCTGTCTTGTGCAATCTGCTTGCAGTTTGTGCCGGCTGTCTTTATGATCTCATCATCCCAGTGTGTCAGTGGCCTTCCTCTACTTCTTTTACCCTGGAGGTCCTTTCCAAAAAGTTACTTTTATGGTTCATCTCTGGTCTTTAAGCCTTGCTACGTGACCAGCCCACTTCCACTTTAGTTTTTGTGCGTATTAAATGCATCTCTTTGACAAGTAGTGATTAGGTTTTTTATTTTTGAAGTGAACTTTCACGTCTGGCACCTATATGTCAAACTTGGTAGGAGGTTGGAATTCATAACTTTTTGTTTTAGTGGAGATTGGAAGGTTAATTTTAAAAATTTCTTTTAAACTTCAATATTTGTTCCACGTTTTTTGTATTCTCCTTTTCACTTCCAGATCGTTATTTTTACGATCAAAACTTATTCGTTTCCCTAAATAGATGTATGAGTCTGCATAATCGAGTGGTACTCCATTTATTGTGATTTGTCTCCTCCATTTGTTTGTCATTGCCATGGTCTTAGAGAGAGATTCATTTCCAGCCCCACCCTGGCACTCTGGCACTTGTTAAATGTAAAGTTTCCATCATTTGCTGTAGCTGAGTGCTGCATTCAGATAGCAAGACTAAGTCATCTGCGAATCTCAAGTGACTTAGGTATTCGCCATTTATATATAGGCCTGACTTACTCCAATCTATCTTGCTGATGATATCTTCTAGAATGGCTATAAATAATTTTGGAGATAAGGGGTTGCCCTGCCTTACACCTCTCTCTATGGCAAAACTTGGTCCGAAAGTTTCTAGCTTGATTTTGCCCTTATTATTTTTATATATACCCTTGATCACATCTATATGTATATATCTTCTACTCCATGTTGCTTTAAGCCATCCCATATACATGCGTGTTTTACCGTATCAAAAGCTTTTTGACCATCGATAAACGCTATGTATAGCGGTCTCTGTTGTTCTTGATACTTCTCTATAATTAATTCCAGTGAATGGATATGATCTTTTCTGCCTGCTTGTTCAACTGGTTGTTTAGATTCCAATGTATTGCTTATTCTTTTATTTATAATGGAAAAGTTTATAGAGGCTCGGTAGCAAACTTATTGGTCTGTAGTTGCCAATGTCCTTCGAATCGTCCTTTTTATAGATAAGTATAATGTCTGATTTTATAGATAAGTATAATTCTGACCACTGTTTAGGTGTTTCCGAATTTTGTAGTATTAAGTTAAATATTTCCACTAGTGGTCCGGTTAATGTTTCGTGTGCAAGTCTCAATACTTCATTTGTGATGGTGTCCGATCCAGGACGTTTTTTTTAATTTCAAACTTTTTATTGCTTCTTTAACTTCTATTTCATCCACTGGTATTATACAGCTTTCATCACTATTTTCATTGGTGTTTGGAATGTTATTGTTTTGAATCACATCGCTGTACAATTTCCTATAGAAGTCTGTTGCCGCGTAGATGATGTCAGTGCGTTTGCACAGAGTTCTGCTTTGTTTTTCTAGTCCTTCTATCAAAGTCTTGTTCATTTTGAGTTCCTTAAAGGCCTTCTTCGAGCTTTCAGTCTGCTCCAAATGTTTTTCTAATGTGTCTTCTCTATATTTAGCGTAATTACTTTTTATGTACTTGTTTGTTACTTTGTAGAGAGTTGAAAGCTCGTTTTTCATAGATCGCGACTTATTTTTTGTTTCTTATAATTCTTTTCATCTTTTCAATAGCAAAGCCGTGCGATCTGATAATATTCTGTGATGTCTATGTGTCTCTCTCTCAGTTTCTCGAGCATTTTGCAAGCTCTTACTGATAGCGCTTACTATTTCATCGCGATAGTATTGTACTGATATATTTTTCAAATTTTGGTTCGGGAAGGGTAATATTGACTTTAAACTATTATTACATCTTGTTGCTTCGTCTTTAGTTTTTAGTTGGAAAATGTTTTTGTTTGTAAATTTAACTCTGCTTTGCTTTTGTTTGGCTATTTTTACTGACGTTCTCATAAGTCGGTGGTCTGACGGATAGTTTAAATTTATGACTTCAAAATTTTGGAATATTTTAGGTTGGTTGGATAGTATATAATCTATCTCATTTTTGTGTAGTCCGTTTGGGGAACGCCACGTTTATCTTCGGTTACAGTTTTTCTCGAAGCATGTATTGATGATTGTTAGATTGTGTTCAGTTGCGCAGTCTACTAGTCTCTGTCCTCTGTCGTTTCTTATGCCGTATCCGTGTTGTTTTTCTGTTAAGTAATCACCTTCTTTGGGACCGCCAACCTTCGTGTTAAAATCTCCCATTACTATAATGTTTTTAGATGCTGTTTCTATAGCTTTGTCGATGGTTTTATAGAATTCATTGGCACATTCCATCGGTGCATATACTTGTATAATGGATAGCGCAAACTATTGAAATTTTAAGTTTAACATTGCCACCTGATCAGTTAGACTTACAAAGCTTTCTATGTTGTTTTTATGCGACTTGTTAATTATGAAGCCCACTCCATATTTACCTGGTGTACATCCTATGTGGCAGAGTATTAGGTTATTGTATTCCTCTATTTTAATTTCAAGTCGTCTGACTTCCGCAATACCGTTTACATCATAATTTATTACTTTTACTGCTTCATTTAGTTCCAGTTAACGTTCATGTGACGATAAAGTCCTGACGTTATACGTTGAGATTTTAAATTGAGTTGATTGATCGTTTTGACGGCTCTTCTTCTGTGTGGTTGTGTTTGGAAGGTTTTGGTCAAAATATTCTACGGTGACCAGCCGGGTTGGAAGATGCTTTCTGTTATTTCTTTTCTGTTGTTTCTTTTCTGTTGTTTGTTTATGTTATTCATGCGAGAGGTTGATTGCTATATTTTGTTTTCCTTATTACTATTTGTTTGCTCTGTTGTTGTGTTGTTTACAGTTTATCAAGAAGTTAAGCATACTCGGCTTTATGACCCCTTCAGACATGCTGCTTGACCTTTGTAACGGTTTGTCAGATTTTTGAAGTCGGTTTTTTTTCATGGGTTTGCGTGTTGGTGTATTTTTTTGGCTGAGATGCTAAAGTTGGTGTATTTTCTGGTGATATTTGGAGTGGCCTTTTGTTATTATTTTTTAGTGTAACTAATCTGTCATACTTTATTTTCACATTGTTACCTTTTTCTTTTTCTATTATCACCTGTTTTTGTAGTTCTCTTCGTTTTTGTAAGACTTGCAAAGGGTAGTCTTTTTTCACATAGTATTGTGTATCATTTAGTAAGCGTTTTTGCTTCAAAATATGAATTTTTATTCCAAGGGTAGAAAAAGTAACAATTATTGGGCGGGGTCTGTCTCCTTTTATCTCAACTCTTGGATATCTCTGAATTCTAGATCGATGCTGAAGTAATTTTTAATAAAGCTTACAATATTTTTTTGTAGGTTAGCGTATGATGACTCATTCTCTTCAATGCCAAAAAATACTAAGTTTCTTTGTGTTCCCTGTTTTTCCAAAAAGTATATTCTTTTCTCTTGGTTATCTAACTTCTCCTTCAGTATGTCATGTTGATCCTGTAGCTTGGAAAATTTTTTATCCAACATTATATAGATATTCTGTGTAATCTGTTCCGTTATCTTATCTGTATTTTTACGAATTTCGGATTTTTGTTCATCAAGGTCTTTTTGTATGTTTTTAAGTGCAAGTAAGATGTCTTCCATGATTATCGATTTATTGGTTTTGTTTTGGTTCTAGTAGATCCCTCTAGTGGTCGACCTGTGTACTACTTCCGTTCAGTGCGTTGCGCCCTCTCTTGATATATCCTGGTAATGCTTGCTTACAACTCATCAACTCTGTCAGTTTGATGGATGTCGGTCTAGTGCAGTATAACGTAGTTTACCCGTGGATTCGTAGGTGGCGCCAGGTGGATATTTGTGAACAATATCGATCTATGTACTGAATTTTCAAATCATATACTTTGAGGTTATATTTTACAATTTTGGCGTTCGGATTTTTTCGTTTACTGTGATGGTTACTGATGCACCTCAGAATATTTAATACTTGTTTCTGCACTGGTTGTTTTCGATATCACTTCAAAAACATGTTCTTAAACCCCTAAGTACACACGAAGTTTATCCTTAAGTTCTTTTGCGTTTTTAATGTTGTTTTAGCACTCTGATTAGACTTTCTTCAATAAATGTTTTTCCATACTTAATTTATAAGCACTTTCAATTACGCAGTTGATCTTAATCGTGGCTCAGTGTCGCCCTCTCCCATATCACTCCTTTGATAATACTAATTTTGATAATACTAATAGCTAATTAGATAATAATATTAATTATTATTTCGAGAGCGATGCGAAAACACATCTGTGACGTAGGCAGCGGCGTTCACGGATTTATTTAAATGAATTTCTAAACAAATCGTACACCGCTTGTTTCAGAGATGCATAGGGGGCGTGCGTGTGGTGGCGCGTGAGGGCGATGGAGCGCGGCCCGTGAGCATGCGCCGCGCGCCGCCCGCCGCGCTGCTGCGGCTGCTCCTGTTGCTGCTACCGGGTACGTATCAATGGATTTCCGTCGTGAAGCGAAACGGTAAATGAAGCGGTAGGCGGCGGAGCGGCGGTCGAGCGGGAGACCGGGTCGGAACTGAACACGTCAGGGATACCACAGCGCAGTCGTACCGCGCGGCCGTCCTTTAACGTCGATTCAAGCTCCGCGTACCTCTACACACAAATGCAAAAAGTATAGAAAGCAATGAAAACAAAAGAAAAAACATATCTCTAAAGAGTATGGTGCGAAATGTGAAATTGATATATACTTTTTAAACAAACATTCTGCAATTGCAACAATTTAAACCTCCAAACCACACTGAAAAATGAAGACCCCAACAGCTCACTCAGAAACATTGAGGTTATCAGCGAGAGGTCTTAACTAAGGCGCAGTACGTCGTAAAGTTAAATAAATGTTTACTAAATTATAATTATTTAATAAACACTAAACAGTATAAATACTAAATACAAATTAAATAATTACTAAACTATAAGGCCTGCATGTGACATATGAATGTACAATGATATGAAAATAATTGTAATCTAATAAACATGTATATTTTACGACTGTTTTTACAAAGAAAATTCAATGTTTTTACATTGAATTTTCTCTATAACAATAAAATGATATAACTTCAACATTAAAATGAGATAGGCAAAATTCTATGACTAGATGTAGCATTCACTATTAGAAAAATTTCTACAGCGGCGATATTCATAAATTTTAATGGTAATGGCAAAATTTAGAGTTTTTTACAAATTTCCCAATACAGTTTTTATTTAATTTTTCTATATAATGTATTTAAATTACATATTTATAAAATATTGAAGTTTTGATCAATTGACAAATATAAAAATGTAAAAACGCGTGTCCATAAACTTTCGTTTCTATCTCTAATGGCAATTTTAGTAATATTCAGCAATGGCATATAATGGCTAATTATGTTAACTAAATTCCGTGTTGATATCAAACATATCACGAAACGTGCCATAAAGTACTATAAGCCATTACAGAGAATAATTAAACTAAGAAGTATAATTAGGTTTACTGAAAAATCTAGTGATTTTTGTATTTGGATATTAATTATAACTTCTTACCACGTAATAAAATGTAATTAATGATTAATATTTAGCTTGTAAAGACCAAAACAGTTCTGTTCGAGCGTATATTGTTAACATTTTTCTTTGTAATTTCAACTCTTACTGGCTGAAATAGCCTACATGGTCGCATATCAGACAAAGTTGTTTTTAGGTCTTAATACACTTAATTTTACTGCGTTCAAACATCATCCCCACAAATATTAATGATGAATAACCAGATAAATAGGAGCATACGCTTATTTTACTGTCAAAAAAGTACAAACCGAGCTTATAAGTGTGTCTCTGACGATCTGAAAACGAGTTTTCTTAATTAATGCACTATATGGGATAAATTTTTCAACAGCGTGATGCGTTTATAACATTAGATATTGTTAAAATTCGTTTTCGTTTTGAATTTAGTTATTTCTCCATTTTATTTTCACGTTTTTAGTAAAGGCGCTTGTGAATGCTGGATTCATAAGTAAATGGAAGTTGCTGCGATTTGCAGCATATCTGGCGTTATCGCTCGTATACCGATTCATGCTATTGCGCCAAGAACTCTTAAGTGGCTTGAATGGTTTCACGTCAAGTGGCTGCAATAGATGCGTGCAATGAGCTGGGAAAGTAAATAGATAATCTTGGTTATGTTTCGCAAATTTAAGAACTTCTGCCCCAATGTGTGCAGAAATTGAGTCCATCAGCGAGACCACCGAAGGTTCAGACCGTATGGCAGAAATGAAAAAAAATTTAACCATTGTAAAAATAAGATATAGTTTAATTAATGCGTTGGCAAGGTCATCATTTTTAAGTGTATCATTCCACCTTACACCTTTGAATATTATCATAGGAGAAATCCATGTCCCATTTGCACAAACGCATGCTAACATTGTTTGAGATTGACCTCGTTCAGCGTAGGATTTTTTGTAAATATACTTTTTACCAACGCCGGAAACAACTTTGAATGGTTTCATCAAATATAATATTCCAGTCTCATCGCAATTCCAAATTAAATTTGGTTTACTTTTTATATTAAGTTTCGTAAGAAAGTCATCTGATATCAAAAAGAAATCTTTGATTATCAATTCATTAGCTATGGAAGCTCAGATAGGCCGAAATATTTTCTGGCACACGAAGGCACAAGTTGTATCTACTCTTAAAGTTATTCCACCACCATTTCCTTGCAATGCGATTAGTTTATGACAAGAAGTTCTCCCGACCAGACACTTCAGCAGTATCATAAGCATATTTTCTAAAGTGATAAACGGTTAGTCCGAATCCAAATTCTTGCATTTTTATAATATAATTATAAAGCCTTAACTCTAAACTAGAAGGCAGTGCATAAGACCTCCCCATTTTTCTTAGAGAATCCTCTTCATTCTTTAGGTAACGCTTCAAAATGCTCCGTGGGACATTTGCTTCTTTAGCAGTGTTATTTATATTCTTTCCTTAATTTCTTACTAAACTGACAGGTTTTTGAAGTTGTTGCTGATTATATTTTCTGTATTTAATCTTATTTTCTATTACCAATCTAAAAGTAGAAATAAAATAGGTAATTTAGCGATAAAGAAATATCTAATTTTAAAAATAAAATACATTTACGATTTCTTCAAAACAGTAACTTTTAAACTATATTAGACTTCTCTAATTTATTTTAAATACAAGAGCAAAATAGATCTAAAGTTAACCTTTCAAAAAGGTAACGAAAAATGTTGACAAAACACTATAAAACGACGGTCGCAATTTAAGGAATAAAAATTTACCATGACTGAATTACGACTTCAATACACTTTTCTTTTATTGATCTTTAATTCATTGAATGGTTCTACAAAGTTTTAACACAAAAAAGAACAGCAATTAATCTAATTAATTTTATCCAAATACCTAACCGCAACTCATATTCACTAACCAATAGCGCCACTGACGCACAACTGTTAAAAAAATTATTTACTAAACGCAGGAACGCGCTCCGATAGCATGTGACATATATGTATCCTTCTTACACTCGTAACAACTCGCTAGCACTGTCATGAATGTGCTTGCATAGGGACTGTGTGGTACTCTCTTCAGAAATATCACCAAATTACTTATGTCACTTATATACCTCCCCTTATCCTACAAGCTATGCTATGATTTTATTAAGTACCCTACTGCTGTTGTTTTTTATTTCTACGGAAAACATACTTTATCGAGGTTCGCGTATTAGGAGAGAAAATTGTGCACGACCTAGAAATATCAGATTTATCGTGTTATTAAAGAATTGAGCTCAAGGATCGCCTTTGTTTTTGTAGTTGTCATATGTTTTAGTTGTAGTTTAAAAATTTTATTATAGCTTTGTAAACTTCTACAATTTTTGAAAATACCTAAATTGTTTGACAATTTTAGAGCTTCTCACTATAGCAACAAACTCTCATTTTTTTGCACTAAAAAGTGTATTTAAATATAAAGAATACTTGTGCATTTTTAAATTACGTAAGTAATTAATGTGCTGTTGGAATTTATATTATACTTTAATAATAAAAAATCTAAAGGTAAAAGGTATACAAGTTTATTTATATCAGGTTTACATAAAAAATAACATACAACAATATACAACTTCGTTTAAACACATACATCATAAGCACATACATACAACAATTATGGAAACACATACACAGCATATGGAAGCGGTTCAACGTTTTAGGCATCCGCCGAATGAAATGTTTCCCCGGTCTGGTTTTAGGGGATAAAACACAAATGAAACGTTGGCAAGACGGGCCGAGGCAGACACGTTTGTCGAGGCCAAAAGCTCCCCGAATTAACTACTTAGGCCCGCTAAGCTCTTTAGTGTTAACCTAAAGCTGCTTATGTGTTACGATCGGACTGCTCCTTTGGTAAACAGGGTTTTTTTTTTACGTGCGGTAGAGTATTAACTTTAACATAATACGTCGTGTAGGTCAAGAAGTAAACAAAGTGAGCTTTGAGGTCGTGACAGTGCTTTGTGATAAAGTTGAAGAAATGGAAAGCGTCTTCGGTTTTTTTTCTCCTGGGAATTTTCATGGTGCTCCTTTTTGTTCGAAACTCTTTTTTGGTCTCGTCGTGATGAACAATCGAGGGTCAAATGAGTTATCGTAAATAATATTTTGAAAGTGAATACATATTAAGTAAATACCTATTAAATTAAAACTTAATAGGTATTCGATATTGATTCGCTTTCAGAATGTTATTTACGATTACTCGTTTGACCCTTGTTTGTTCATCATGACTAGAGCGAAAGGAGTTTCGAACATATTACAGATTGAGACGTCCAAAAATGTTTGTACAAATTAAATGTATATTAATAATAAAACATGTGTAATTTAATATTAAAAAAAAGAGATATATTTTTTTGAGACTTACGCAAAATTATGAAAAATAGACATGCAATTTTTGTATACCATAAATGTGTTCTTTAGCAATAATATGATACTGTTAAAAAGAACATCCATCCTGCACGGCAGGCAATACGAGTTGTAACACTGCATCTCGTATCGCAGTGCAGGCCGGGTGTCATTCGGTGCCGAGTGCACTCGAGTGAGTTATTTGTCCGTTTCCCCGCTCAAAGCGAGTGCTCTTTGAACGCCGCCGTGTGGCGGTGCGTGCCGGCGCTGTCGTCCGACATCCAGATATGCGTCAACCGTTTGTTTGTTCGCGGTTTTGGAATGACTCATTACGTTGAGGTCTGTTACAAACACGTCGAGGCCTGTTTCAAATCTGTCTAGTGGGGTAGCAGCGACATCATTATTGGGTATTGCAGCTTAAAGGGGCTATATCTGCCCATTAGTAAAATTTCTTGATTTACATTACATGAGGTAGACTAAATGGTATAAGCTCTCTACGTTCTAATTTCTCAATCAGAGCGGCGCTCGTCGCGTTTTCAAGGGCATTGCCGTCCAACCAGAAGGTACGAGTTTGAGTCCTTATCACGACCGGCGACTTTAACAATGATCTTGAAGCAACTCCCAACTCGCACCGGGCTTGCAATACTTCAGTCTGAAATAAGAATATTATGGAAGGGTATGTTATATGTATCAGCAGCGAGATGATAGAAAGTTGGCACATAATTATTAAGACGATTATTGACTTTCAATTTCTAAATTTCTCTACTTGTATATTTAAAAAAAAAACTAAACTTTACCACGTGTCGTCAATGTTAAATCTAAGCTGGGCATAGGCCCTGGTTACAATAGGGTGTATTGAGCTGAAAATCGCTTAACAAAAACCCCTCAAACTGTTTCAGTATTTATAATGCAAAGAAATTTGTATTTTTTAAATCGTAAAATATATCAATATACATTGTTACTGTGATCGGATAACTCTAACTGGTAGCCCTTGTTTGATTGTGGACTTAGGTCGACCTATATCATTTGACCTATGTGAATGTTTGGATAGGTTCTCAGTTGCGAGGAACGGAGCTAGTGTTTGTCATTTAGGGTTCGGTATGCGATTTTAATAATAGATTATAAGACCTTGTCGCTATTGCTCTATTGCCGATGAAATTGTTTACTAGTCCCGAGTAAATACATAAAATAAAGGAGATTCCATTGTTAGTCTCATTGTGATTTTTTGTCACCAGGAACTTTATGTATTTGTTTTTGTAGTAACTTTTTGTTAAAATAATATTAATATGTGAAATGGAAATAAAATATTCGTTTGTTTAGTTACATTAGAATTTTTGAATATTTAAATTACTTATGATAATTAAGATAACATTTTGAGACATAAATCATTCCATTCGTAAAGTCAATTATATTTGGCTGTAATTTAAGTGTCACCAATAATACTTTCACTCTTCATGGCTAAGGAAAAAATAAGTTAGTGTTTATTGTGAATCTCTCTTTTTAAAACACAACAAAGTAAACAATTTTTTTTTGTAAATAATCGTTTTATTCAATGTATTAGTACTTTGTTTTTTCATGAATAGATAAAGCATTATTATTTTGCTTTATTTTCCATTCATTAAAATAAAGCAAAGTTTAATTTCATGCAAAATAATGGTTTCTTGATAAACTTCTTGACTAAGTTTGTCAAGAAACCAGTAATTAATTGCTTGACAAACAAGGAATAGTTTGTCAAGAAATTAATTATTAGCCTACGCACAGATAATGAAGTTTGTCGGCACGGTCTGGTCATTGTCACCAAAAATTGAAGTTCGAGTCGCGACGCACCGGAACTTTTACAAGATTATGCTATCTTGAACATTATTTTATAGAAAACTATTACTATGTTAGTACATAAAGCTTCTATTGATAGACAAAACTCTACTCTTTGAGTATCTCAACACAAGCTCCTGAGGCATGTGTAACCGACTGTGGTTCACAACTTGTATCAGGTTATCATACACCTAGAAGCTCGTGCGATGCTGCAAAGTCCAATTCGTGGTGCCCGCTTCCAGAACTTTCTACTTATTAGTATTACCATCGACCTAGCCTGACCACTGCCACTTCAAATAACCGATTCTGCGAGCTAACTCTTCTGTTCTTCTGCAGATTCCTTCGTTTCAATGTCACCTTCGAGTTTGTTTACTAGATCCATATTAATTCTCATGATTGTTGGAATAAATCGCTTTACATGCATTCTTGCGGAGGCCGATATGTTTTATTAAAAACAGATACAACACATCTGATAACTTTGTTAGCTCACGATGATTTTCTTAATTTTATTCAAGCACGCAGAGCTTCGAAGCGTAATGCAGAGCCGTAAGCCCGGCTTACCTAACGTATGTTGCCGCTTATGTAAAAACCTCATGTACGTGGTAACTTCGTATCGTCGCCATCTCGCCTTTTATGCTCTCGGCTAACGGAGTTTGTGAGCCTTTGTACACATCGTAAAGGTTATTATAAGAAAATTAGATTGCTGTTTGTATTATTACGGCCTCCGTGAATTAATGGCTCGCTTCGGACGCCATAACTCACGGGTTCGGTTCCCGGTTGGGCGACTGCGTCATATCTTACTCCGACTTGTCTTTGTGCCTGTGTTCACACCTTATAGTTTTTTTTTTTAATTTGTGTGTATGATATGTAAAAAATATTCCCAATTTCATAAAACCTGAATATAAATGTTTGTATGTACATTTATTTTAGAAATTTGAATACGCTACATAAAGGTAGATACGTATGTAGTCTTAATTACTATAACATATACGCAGACTGAATGGCGATTTCTTATCTTTAATATTAAAACATTTTATTTTTTAATTTACACGGACTACAAAAAAAATAAAATAAAACAACACTGCGATTACCACAATTAGAAACGTTACTTAATGAAGAATATCGAGGTTGCCATTACATTATTCCGCATTTGTCCTGACTAAATATTATTTTACACTACCCATAATCGTTAAAATGACGTCATTCGACTTTGCTGGTACGCGTGCCCTAAACATAGGCGATGTTGGACATTGGTCTCTTTTGTTTTAATAACTACAACTGACCATAACCCAATATAGACTCGTGCCGGATCATCACGAAATTAGCTGAATACCTAAGGCTTTCGAACTGGTTGAGGCACCCTAAGAAGGCTATTGTAAAACTTTCAGGGCACGCGTCTCCCCGTCTGACATGTAATAATTTTTAACATTATAGCTATACGCTAGGAAATTTAATCGCTCACTCGCCGTGCCGTATTCGAGTTTATGGCTCGTTTTCTCGAACACTCCTACGCCCATGAATATTAAAACGCTGAACATATAGCGCATATTTTAGTTTGTTAGAAAGGGCGTTTTACAAGAATGGCAACATTCATAACAATATAAAATATTCTTTCGAAAATGAAACGCTTTAATAGTCCAACGAAGCCTGTGCGTGGATGTGTGATTTATTGTCTTTTAGTAACATAACAGGCACTTTAATTATTAAAATTTAGAATGCATCAATATTGATTATGAGGAAAATTTTCTTTGATAATAGGACCCTCACTATGATTATGACTGAAGTTATGATCCAACTTTCATCGGCGTTTGCTTTAGGGTCAGGATGTACATGAAATTTATATCTTTCTACTGTACAACATAAATAGGCGTTATATAATTCTATTTGAATTTTGTTAATAATAAGGTTTTTAGGAAGTTTAACTTCTATGGACTTTAAAATTTAAACTTTTCTGTAAAAATTGAGCATAAACACTCAATTAGGGTCGCATAGTCAAAGACAAAAGAGCTCTAGTTTCGTCCTGTCCGTCTGTCTATCCTTCTGCATGTCACATCGTTATAACTTGGTCATTTTCTTATTGATTCTAATGAAATTGTATTGACAGATGTTGTATGTGAAACACCACAAGAATATGTCAAGAAAATTATGTAAAAAAATACATGAAATCAAGAGACGAAAAAATTTTTTGTTCACTCCATTTTGCAAAGTGTCGTTCAATGAGTATTTAAGATTAAATACATATTCTATATATTTAAAAGTAATGTTTATGAGAATAACTCTTAAGAAATTTGTTTATAATTTTTTTCAATAACAACTGAATATTTTTGATATGAAATTTATTGATAATTATTTTATATAATTATCACCTATATATTATGTTGCCATAATAAACAAAACTGTTAAAAAATCTGTAACCGCGTAGCTACTACAACTGAATTATGACGAAACAGATTGTTTTTTAATTGTAAAATAATATAATTTGCATTTTATCAATGGCGCTTATTCTCTTAAATATTCGTATATACCGACCCATTGTACATACCATAAACTTTACGCGTTCGTACGTATGCACGGAACCACACACACACACACACACACACACACACACACACACACACACACACACACACACACACACACACACACACACACAAGTCCAGGTACCTTATATGGATTATAACACGCACAGAACGCACTTACACGGAAAAGCAATAAACAAATGAATGGTTTGGAAATTATTGGCACCATTTATCGAGATATTAGACTCTGTTTGTCATTCTCTATTTGCTCTTATATAAGTTGACAATAGATTTCTTTGTTTTCTTATTTATTTTTATATAGTTATTGTATTTTATTGCTAATAAATATCCACTAATAATATACTTAAGGAATTAGTACAAAGTACTTCAAGTCTCATAGGCGGAAGCGCTGAATGCTGACACTGAGGTATTCACCTTGTTTAGCAACCGTTGCCATATCTTTTAAGCAATCAAGTTATATAAACTTATTTTAAGAACCTCAATATGTTAACTTTCTGATAAATAACATTTACTATTATTATTGTTATTAATATTATCAAGAGTAAAATTCTAATCATCGGCCCACATGGACACCAATGTGAATTTTGATACGGAATGATGCAATATGAGCTTAATTTAAGCTTAGTTTAATAGCAAAATTTCGAATTATTTTACTTGTTGATACGCAACCATAGTTGCGGGAGGCAAGTTCTCACTTAGGTTTGTTTTTGGAACGAAGTTCCTTAACGCGGCTAGCGGGAAGTGTTAGTTCGCAAAAATCGTAACACAAGGAAAAAGCGTTATGCCACTTCCATTTGACTCTCGGCGGCTCTCTCTCTCTCTCTCTCTCTCTCTCTCTCTCTCTCTCTTTCTCTCTCTCTGACAGACGCTAGCTATTAAGTAAGTGTTACGGTAGCTCCGCGCATTCATTCATTCTGTAATTCAACATTTTGTTAAAAAATATCTATTATCATGTTACACCTTGCATTTTAAATGAATACGTCAAGGATGTAATTTTTTTATTATTGTTTTTGATTTTTATTCTGTTCTGAAATAGAGTTTTTAATTTTAAGTCTTTAATAAACTCTTTTATACATATTACAGTGATATCTATTATGAATTTTAATGACTACTTAATTTTGCAGCTTGACGAATTTAATAGTCTTTAATGATGGTGTTCTTTAGTGTTTTATTTAATAAGTTTTTACGTAACTTATAATTTACTATTTTATATGTATTTTTAAGTAAATGAATATTTTTATTAAAACATTATTTTGTATTTCTCGTTTTATTACTCTTAGAAGTTATTAATTTCTTTCACTGTTCCGGTTATGTGGTATTACATAATATAAAGCAAGAAGAACTTCATTCCAGTTAGGTGTCCCACGACATCTTTTTTTTTTTATTTTTACAATGCCCATAATTTCGGTCCGATCATTTTGAATTTAACAAAAAGGTAATGGGTTCATAATTTAAAAACGTACGCATTAACATTTAAACGCATTAAAATAGTAAAATAAAAGGCATCCCATTTCTTATTCTAATAGCAAATTTCATATTTGTTAACTTCAAATAAATTGAAAAGCTGTAACATTACTTTTCGAATTATTTTTGAAAAATCAAAGACATAACCGAGTTATAATCCGACCACACAAGTAAATACGAGATCCGTGTTTGCGATTCACTGCGGAATTCCAAACATCATAACTTGGTCGAAACGAGATGGATCAAAAGAAATATATATATCGTATATTTAAGCACCTTCGACACGAAGAATAAGGCTTCTTAAGAACCTCGGCAACTCGTCGCTAGATAGAATAAAAACCTTCTCAACTTTGGCGAACTTTCTACCTTTCCCGAGAAAGGCAGCCTCCGCCGCGGGCCCGGCCCACGGGGTAAATGTTCAGCCGCGTGGCGGCCCGCGGCGGGTGCCCGCCCTGCGGTTCTCCGCACATGCCGGCTGCTGTCTACTATTTCGGAAGCCGAGTTAAGCGTCAAAGGAGTGTTCTTGCGGAGGGCATGGATTCAGGTGCTCGTGCCGATTCTTAATATGAGAAGCCGTTGCGGTGGCGAAATCGATAGGTGTGCAATTCTTTACAGACACACGATCGGGTTCGTGTATGAATTACAAATTAAAGCGATTGGTGATTAGAAATGCAATGTGCACTCATATGCATAGAATTAAGCTTCGAAAGCTTTTACCCAACTATAGGCAGTAGAAGGGGTTATATGCGATTCGAATTATTACGAAAGGTGGACAATTTCGAGGGCGTCGTCCCTGGCTAGCCCACATTTGAAATAATAAGCACGAAAAATGAAAAGTTGAGTAAAAGTCATTTAGACTCATGTACATTATTTCTTGAGACAACTGTACAATATATTTATAAAACTGCAGCTTTTAAATTAATGAAATAGGAAAAGTAAAAAAATAAACAATATATTTATTCATCGAGTTGAATTTGGCATCATTTCCCCGTTATTTAAGTACAATGTTAATAGATAAATTATTTTTTTTTCGAAATCAATTCTAGAGTACTCAATTTCCACTATGAGTAAATACTGATAAAAAAAAATATTTTTGACATGACATAGGCCATTTTTTTATTAAGTAAGAAAATGCAGTTTTTGGAAAATATAATAATTACAAGGTTGATATTGGATAGGTACATTTGATTTAATCTAAACAGAAAAAATATTCGAAAATAATACATATAAAAAAATCACAGACCTCGTTCTCTACACGCCTTTCGAGTATATTGAAAATGAACTTAGGAAGAAAAGGGATAAATTAAATTTAAAATAATTCAATAACAAAATGAAAGGAATAAAAAAATCTCAATCATAAACTTTTCCTAATCTTAAAATATGATTTACTTTTTTAATGATTTCGGAAAATCTGTACACATGTAATACTCGTTACAGAACGTAAGTCGTTTTAAACCAGCATCAGTACTCCCGTTAACGTTCGACTTAAGTTGTAAGTAGTAAGTCGTGAAACGGCCGATTCTCAAAAAATTAAGATTTCAAAAATTTTCATTATATTAGAAAAATAAAAAGGTGCACTCCGATATTGAGTGAATTTTTCACATAAAAATAAGAAACTTAAGAAAAGTAATATTTAAAGAAGCTTAAAAGTGTCCTTTAGAAATTCTGTAAAAATACCTATTTTTAGTAAATTTTTTCAATCTTCTCAAAAAGTTATCGAACCTTTTTTTCATTGTCATGTAATAATTGTTTATGTTTTTTTTTTGGAATCTCAATCTCTACGCTTAGAGCTCACGACACCAGAGCGAATCCGCTTTTTTGCTACAAATGTGGACCCTACTGAGTCGCTCGAAAAAATATATCACTGTTAAAAATATTATTATTATAACTATAGTATTTGACAATGACTATGGGAATTACCTTATGCTATACCACGCTGAATTAAGAGCAAACTTAACGCACTACTCGTTACGTAACGGGTGATAAGTGATGTCAATATCTCAAAAATGATAATTGTCAATTAATTTTAAAATCAAAATTATGCATATAATAAACTTTTCTTAAATCGTGCCCTTTTTTAAAATCACAAGTCTAATCTGGCGTTAAAATTTTTTGGACGAGAGACCTTTTTTATAAGGGACCGCTAATTAAGCGTGCACCGATTTTTATGACTATAAGCTCGAACGATAGATAAATTAATACTTTAGAGTGGTCTTTGCCTAAATTTTCTTCAAAAAAAGTTTCCTCCTCTGTTTATCAGCCCACTCCGTCCACCATCAGATATCCTCTACCTGCCGGAGAGGCCGCAACGGCTGTGATGATCATCCATATTCTGTTGGTTCGCGTGTTCGTTTGCCACTCAATAATGCTACAAAAAAGTTCCACTAAATTAAGTTAGAAATTTGTGTTTTTTTTATTTTTAATAAGTAGTTATTATTATTAAAAGGAAATAGCATTGTAATCCTTTTGATAGCACATATTTTGATACCATTTTCATTCCTCTATCTTAATGATTGAGGACGCTAAGCTTCAATTTTAAAAACAAAACAAGAGATAACCCTTTTATAACTAGAGAAATAGGAACAACTCTTTTGTAAGAAGAAAAATAGATAAAAATCCTTTTATGAGGAAAAACCCTGAATATTTTTTCCCTTTATTGCATTTAAACTACACATTTAGTGGGCGTATGAATTTGTATATTCAGGATCGATCATAAAGAGGGTATTTATTATATTTGATACAAATTATGCGACACGCATGTTATTTAATCTCAAGCGGGCCTAGCACGGAACTCGGTGTCTTTCTCTTTTTATCTTTCGTTTCATCACATGTGAAAACATGCCTGATGTTATTTTGTATTTTCGGGGGGATGTACCCCTGGACCGATAGAAGACCACGTCGCGCGCCTTGTAGATATTTTTTAGATAAACACACATGCGCAAAATTGTAAAATATAAGTAAGTGTTCTGAAATATTATGAACGTTTATTTTTCTCGCTAAGTTCAATTGGCCATCTTTGATTTGAAGCGTATCCATGTATTTAATGGCTTTATATGTAAACTTGTCTCTATAACAAGGTTTGCTTATGGCGTTCCTTTTCAACTTTTTAGTCCTGACGCTCTGAAAAATAACTAAAAAATAGAAAACGATTAAAAATGTAGTAACGTAAGATTAAATACTAGTTTTCAAAATACGATAGTAACATATTTTTCTTAACCTCTTTCAATGTATGCCATTTAAGATTATAATAAGTATTTCTTATAACGAGCTATTTTATTTTATACATAACGTGATGTACTTTAAATTTAAATTTGTCTTTTTAAAAGTAATTTAAATTGTGTATGTACCACATTTCAACTATTTCATGTAGCGAATTCGAAGGAAATTGATTATGACAAATCGATATACATACACAACAATGATATGTACCGGATGTACGGAACCCTACAAAAACAGAAACGTGTAGGTACTAATGCAAACTAATTTATATTACTAAAATTTAAAATATCTTTATTTCATAGGTTATAAATCAACACTTGAAATACATCATAACATTTAAAGGTTACTTTAAATTATTTTCACTTTTTTAAATAATCGTTCGTTCGTAAGGCAGTTATCCCTCAAGAAGAACGAGCAAGAAACTTGAGGATAGCTCTTTTCAAACCAATTATATAGAAATGCAAACACATACATAACTATTGCAGGAAAAGAACCTGTATGTAGGAAGGCGAGATCATTATGTCCATTTATCGTCTAAATATTCAGAGATTACATTATACCCTTCTGTCCAGTGTTTGCTTAATAAATACTTTTAACTTGTATAAGGGTAGATTTTGTATATCCACAGGAATCTTATTTAACATGCGCATACAGAGCCCACTAAGTGAATTTGTGACTCCATACAGTCGACTAACATGTAAACGCAGTTTATTTTTATTTCTAGTATTTAAATTATATCTATCACTATTTCTATTAAGACATTCAAATTTTTTTAACATATATTATATTTTGATAAACTGTGATATTGCAGTTAAAATTTCAATTTCTCTAAACTTACTTTTAAGAGACACACGAGGTCCTAGCCCGTAAATTGCGCGAATGGCCCGCTTTTGCAAAACAAAAATTCTGTGAACATCCGTAGCATGTCCTCAAAACAAGCATGTCACATGACATTTAATTATAGGTTTTGATATCGGACAAATTTCTTATTTTTTAATTGCAAACGCAGCAAAGCTAAGCCTTTACGCCAACTCACCGATATGAGAACCCCATTGAAGTTTATTTATTGTAAGACCAGGGATTACAGTAGTGTCAACAAGCTTTCATTCCTCGTTTCTTATTAAAATAGAACCAGATCCATTTTTCACATTTCACAATTTCATAAATATTGTTTGTTCATATTAAGCAGTAAATAATTTACAGTAAAACGTTTTTCGATTTTGGAGATAGTAATGTATAAATATTCGTTCTATGAGTCACATTATCGTCATTTTGTCTAAGGATTAAAAGTAAACAATCATATTCACTAAATGTTTTTTAATAACGATGATGTATGCCAATAATTCGAAGATTCAAAATATTTTGTACTCTTGAATGTATGTTTATTACCGTCTGTATAATAGGCATTCTCGGTGAATAACGACTATCGAAGAGATTTAATAAATTCAGAAATAGCTATACCAAGTTAACTATTTAATCGTAAGTCAAATAATTAAACGTTCTTTCCGATAACGTAGTCCTGGTAACGGATAAAGAGGCAACTTGAACTCGATATTTACATATTTTTTCCGTTGCACGCGACTAACTTCAATACTTAATTTATGAGACAAGAGAAAGAACAGGAGCCACGACCAAGAACGCGAGAAGAGACCGCCGCGCCAGCTAAATTAATTCATAAATAATTATCATAATTTGAAACCGTATAGAGTGTCCAATTAGCGCGTCGCGCGTCACTTATACATTTTCCTTCGCGTTCGTCGGATGCGCCGAGCGTGATGCGTCTTGGAAAGAATAAGGTGTACAAAGCGGAAGTTCACGCTGAGCATTAGGGGGTGGGCGTGCGCGAGAGCGGGAAGCGTGTATTAATTTTTAAGCACAAAGACGGGACGGGCGCGCGCCTGTGTCGGTAAAGCGTCTCCCGATAATTAAACGCCGGGAAAACACCGCCGCCGACTGGAAATTTCGCGGAAGTTCTTGAGCGATTTCCTTCTAATAATTAAACCACCTCGTGTTTTTCCCCAATTCAACGGCTTCAGGTACGCTGAAATTACCAGTGCTCGTTCGCACAGCTATTGTACACTTAAGGTGTTTTAATTCAGGTCGTAGTAAACATTTCATTAAATATCGTATTGTAAATGAATGTGTCCATAATTTTAGTTAACTTAAATATGACAAAATAAATTACATTTATTGTGACGGCGATTTCGGCTACCGCCGCGTAAATGCACTTCGGATTTTTCCTTCA